>JAPEVW010000819.1:0-45519 GCA_027921565.1 Artemia sinica | reverse complement strand
GGGTGAATTAGTTGAAAAATAAAGTTTTAACAGAAAATGTCTGAAAAGTATTTTTTGGGGATGGGGGTGCTGCCAGAGTGGATGTCTTAGACTAGTTCTATTGTATACTCTGGCATGAATTGCTTTCGAAAACCCGGATGATTAGTTGAAAATAAAAGTTTTTTTTTTTTAACCATGAAATGTCTGAAAAGAAATGTTTTTTGGGGATGGGGGTGGTGAATTCCAGATTTGGATGTCTCAGACTAGTGATAGTGGATCTGTGGTATGAATTGCTTCGAAAACACGATTTGGGGGGGGGGAAAAAATTTTTTTTTTTTTTAAGTTGAAAAAAAAAAAATAAAAAAAAAAAAAAGGGTTTTAACAAGGAAATGTCTGAAAAGTATTTTTGGGGATGCGGCCCCTCCCCCTCTCCTCCCCCGATGGACGATTGGATGTCTGAGACTAGTTATAGTGCTGTACTCTGGGCATGAAGCTTTCGAAAACCCTGGGTGAGTTAGTTGAAAATAAAGTTTTAACAAGAAAAGTATGAAAAGTATTTTTTGGGGGGATAGAGCAAGACAGTATTTTTGGGGGATGGAGCGATGACTGAGAGCGAGGTCTCAGACTAGTGATAGTGCTGTATTTGTGGTACGAATTGCTTTCGAAAAACCCGGATGAATTAGTTGAAAAATAAAGTTTTAACAAGAAATGTCTGAAAGGTATTGTTGCCGGCGATGGGGGCAGATGAGAATTGGATGTGTCAGACTAGTTGATAGTGTCTGTACATTATGGGCATGAATTGCTTTCGAAAACCCGGATTGAAGTAGTTGAAAATAGAGTTGTTTGGACAAGAAAATGTCTGAAAGTATTTTTTGGGGGTTATGGGGCGAGACGATTGAATGTCTCAGACTAGTATATAGTGCTGTACTCTTGGCAGAATTGCTTTCGAAAAACCGGATGAATAGTTGAAAATAAAGTTTTAAACAAGAAATGTCTGAAAAGTATTTTTTGGGGGATAGAACGATGCAGAGTGGATGTCTCAGACTAGTGATATTGCTGTAATCTGGGGCCCCCCCAAAAAAAAAAAAAAAATGAATTGCTTTCGAAAACACAAACCCGGATGAACTAGTTGAAATCAAAGTTTTAACAAGAAATGTCTGAAAGTATTTTGGGGATAGAGCGATGCCAGAGTGGATGTCTTAGACTAGTTATAGTGCTGTACTTTGGCATGAATTTGCTTTCGAAACCTGGATGAATTAGTTGAAAATAAAGTTTTAACAAGAAATGTCTGAAAAGTATTTTTGGGGGGATGGAGCGATGACAGAGTGGATGTCTCAACCAGTGATAGTGCTTGTACTGTAGGTACAATTGCTTTCGAAAAACCCGGATGAATTAGTTGAAAATAATTTTCAACAAGAAAATGTCTGAAAAGTAATTTTGGGGATGGGGGCGATGCCAAAGTGGATGTCTTAGACTAGTTATAGTGCTGTACTCTGGCATGGATCATTGCTTTCGAAAAACCCGATGTATTAGTTGGAAAAATAAAAGTTTTGACAAGAATGTCTGAAAAGTATTTCTTGCGGGGATGGAGCGATGACAGAGTGGATGTCTCAGACTAGTGCATAGTTCTGTATTGTGCGTACGAATTGCTTTCGAAAACCAGGATTAATTAGTTGAAAATGAAATTTTTAACAAGAAATGTCTGAAAAAGTAATTTTGGGGGGATGGGTCGATGCCACGGATTGGATGTCTCAAGACTAGTTATAGTGCTGTACTCTGGCATGAATTGCTTTCGAAACACCCGGATGAATGTTGAAAATAAAGTTTTGGACAAGAAATGTCTGAAAAGTATTTTTTGGCGGATGGGGCGATGCCAGAGGGATGTCTCAGACTAGTTATAGTGCTGTACTCTGGCATGAATTGCTTTCGAAAACCCGGAATTGAATTAGTTGAAAAATAAAGTATTTAACAAGAAATGTCTGAAAAGTAGTTTTTTTGGGGAGATGGGGCGATGACAGATTGGATGTCTCAGACTAGTTAATAGTGCTGTACTCCTGGCTATGAATGGGCTTTCTGAATTTCATGAATTGCTTGGGATTGGGCGATGACAGAATAGGAATGTTCTCAGTCGTAGTTATAGTGCTGTAAACCTTTCGAAAAACCTGATAAATTTGCTAAAAATAAAGCTTACACAAGAAATGTCTGAAAAGTATTTTTTTTTGAGGATGGATAAGGGGAGAAAGAGGGGGGGAAGATGCCAGAGTGGATGTCTTAGACTAGTTATAGTGCTGTACTCCTGGCATGAATTGCTTTCGCAAAACCCGGAATGAATTAGTTGAAAATAAGTTTTAAAACGAAGATATGTCTGAAAAGTATTTTTGTGGGGCCATGGGGGCGATTCGAGATTGGATGTCTCAGACTAGTGAGGAGTGCTGGTACTGTGGTACGGAATTGCTTTCGAAAATCAAAACAACCCGGATGAATTTAGTTGAAAACAAAGTTTTAACAAGAAATGTCTGAAAAAATATTTTTTTGGGGGATGGGGTGATTGCCAGAGTGGATGTCTTAGACTAGTTATAGTGCTGTACTAATGGCATGAATTGCTGTTTCGAAAACCCGGATGGTGATTAGTTGAAAATAAAGTTTTAACAAGAAATGTCTGAAAAGTATTTTGGGGGATGGGGCGATGACAGAGTGGATGTCTCAGACTAGTTATAGTGCCTGTACTACTCTGGCATGAATTGCTTTCGAAAACCCGGTATGAATTAGTTGAAAATAAAGTTTTTTTAACAAGAAATGTCTGAAAAGTATTTTTTGGGGGATAGAGCAATGACAGAGTGGATGTCTCAGACTAGTTATAGTGTCTGTACTCTGGCATGAATTGCTTTCTAAAAACACAAACCCAGGTTGAACTAGTTGAAAATAAAGTTTTAACAAGAAATGTCTGAAAAGTTTTATTTTTGGGGGGATGGGGGCGATGCCAGAGTGGATGTCTCACACTAGTTATAGTGCTCTACTCTGGCATGAATTGCTTCGAAAACCTGGATGAAATAGTTGAAAATAAAGTTTTAACAAGAAATGGTTCTGAAAAGTATTTTTTTGGGGGATGGGGGCGATGCCAGAGTGGATGTCTTAGACTAGTTATAGTGCTTACTCTGGCATGAATTGCTTTTCGAAAACCCGCAATGAATTAGTTGAAATAAAGTTTTTAACAAGAAATGTCTGAAAAGAATGTTTTTGGGGGATGGAGACGATGACAGAGTGGATGTCTCAAACTAGTGATAGTGCTGTACTGTGGTACGAAATTGCTTCAAAAACCCGGATGAATTAGTTGAAAATAAAGTTTTACAAAAATAATCTGAAAGTATTGTTTTAATGGGGATGGAGGCCTGATGCCAGAGTGGATTCATTATCGGAACTAGTGATAGTGCTGTATTGTGGTACGAATTGCTTTCGAAAACCGGATGAATTATTGAAAATAAAGTTTTAACAAGAAATGTCTGAAAGAATTTTTTTTTGGGGTATGATGGAGCGATGACAGAGTGGATGTCTCAAACTAGTGATAGTGCTGTACTGTGGTATGAATTGCTTTCGAAAACCCGGATGAATTAGTTTGAAAATAAAAGTTTAGCAAGAAATGTCTGAAAGTATTTTTGGGGGGATGGGCGATGACAGAGTGGATGTCTCAGTACTAGTGATAGTGCTGTACCTTGTGGTACGAATTGCTTTCGAAAACTCACCGGATGAATAGTTAAAATAAAGTTTTAACAATGGAAATGTCTGAAAAGTAGTTTTTGGGGGATGGGGCGATGACAGGTTTGGATGTCCTATTCAGACTAGTTATAAGTTCTGTACTCTGGCATGAATTGCTTTCGCAAAAACCCGGATGAAATAGTTGAAAATAAGTTTTGACAAGAAATGTCTGAAAGTATTTTTTGGGGGATGGGGGCGATGACCAGACTTGGAATGTCTCAGACTAGTTATAGTGCTGTACTCTGGCATGAATTGCTTTCGAAAAGCCCGGATGAATTAGTTGAAAAATAAAGCTTTAACAAGAAAAGTCCTGAAAAAGTTTTTTTGTGGATGGGGGCGATACCAGAGTGATGTGTCTTAGACTAGTTATAGATGCTGTAATCCTGGCATGAATTGCTTTCGAAACCCGGATGAATTAGTTGAAATATAAGTATTTTAAACAAGAAATGTCTGAAAAGTATTTTTGGGATGGGCGATTACAGATTTGGATGTCTTCAGACTAGTTATAGTGCTGTATTCTGGCATGAATTGCTTTCTTAAAACCCGGATGAATTAGTTGAAAATAAGAGTTTTGACAAGAAATGTCTGAAAAAGTATTCGTTTTGGGGATGGGACGCTGACAGATTGTGATTTTTCCAGACTATTATGTACTGTACCTGGGCGAATTGCTTTCGGGGAAAAAAGATGAATTAGTTGAAAATAAAGTTTTAACAAAAATGTCTGCAAAAGTTTTTTGTGGATGGGGGCGATGCCGAGTGGATGTCTTGCTAGTTTTAGTGCGTACTCTGGGGGCAAATGCTTTCGGACGAAACTCAGATGAATAGTTGAAAATAAAGTTTTAACAAGAAATGGTCTGAAAAGTATTTTTTTTGGGGGATTGGAGCGATTGCCAGAGTGGATGTCTCAGACTAGTTGATAGTGCTGTATTCTGTGCATGAATTGCTTTCGAAACCCGGATGAATTAGTTGAAATAAAGTTTTAAACAAGAAATGTACTGAAAAGTATTTTTTTGGGGATGGGGGCGACTGACAGATTGGATAGTCGTCAGACTAGTTATAGTTGCTGTAACTCTGAGCATGAAGTGCAGCTTTCGACAAACCCCGGATGACTTAAGCTTTTGAAAATAAAGTTTTGGAACAAGAGAATGTCTGAAAAGTATTTTTGGGGGGATGGGGGGCGATGCGCCAGAGTGGATGTCTCAGACTAGTTTATAGTGCTGTAACTCTGGCATGAATTGCTTTCGAAAAACCCGGTGAATTAGTTTGAAAAAAGCTTTAACAGAAATGTCTGAAAAGGATGTTTTGGGGGGATGGGGGACCGAATGACAGATTGGATGTCTCAGACTACGTTTTATAGAGTGCTGTCACTCTGGCATGATTGCTTTCGAAAAACCCGGATGAATTTCTGAAAAATAAAGTTTTATCAAGAAATGTCCCGAAAAGTATTTTTTTGGGATGATGGGGGCGATGCCAGAGTGGAATGTCTTAGACTAGTTTTATAGTGCTGTACTCTGGCATGAATTGCAATTTCGAAAACCGGATGAATTAGCTGAAAATAAAGTTTTAAACAGAAATATCTGGAAAGTATTTTTTGGGGGGATGGGGGCGATGACAGATTGGATGTCTCAGACTAGTTTATAGTGCTGTACTCTGGCACCCGAATTGCTTTCGAGAACACAAAACCCGGATGAACTAGTTGAAAATAAAGTTTTAAAACAGAGAAATGTCTGAAAGTAATTTTATGGTGGGGGATGGGGCGATGCCAGAGTGGATGTCTCAGTAGACTATTATATAGTGCTGTACTCTGGCATGAATTGCCTTTCAGAAAACCGGATGAAATAGTTGAAAATAAAGTTTTAAACAAGAAATGTCTGAAAAGTATTTTTTGGGGGGATGCGGGGGCGATGAACAGAGTGGATGTCCTCAGACTAGTGATAGTGCTGTACTCTGGTACATGAATTGCTTTCCGAAAACCCGGATGAATTAGTTGAAAATAAAGTTTTTAACAAGAAATGTCTGAAAAGTCATTTTTTGGGGATGGATTGGCTGCGATGACAGTGGATGTCTCAGACTAGTTATAGTGCTGTACTCTGGCATGAATTGCTTTTCGAAAAAGCGCCCCCCCGGGGGGGAGGGGCAAAATTAAGCATTACAAGATCATAACCCACGTTTATGAATTAGTTGAAAATAAAAGTTTTAACAAGAATGTCTGGAAAAAGTATTTTTGGGGGATTGGGCGATGACAGATATTTGAACAAGCTATTGTATGTCTCAGACTATTGCTTTTATAGTGTTGAAATATAAAGACAAGATGTCTTGTGATGGGTGATGAATTGCTGTCTCGAAAACTAAAAACCCGGCATGAATTAGACTTTCGAAAACATGCCTATAAGTTTTAAATAAAGTCAAAGCTAAGAAATGTCTGAAAGAATTTTTTTTGGGGAGGAATCGATGACAGTCTTGGATGTCTCAGACTAGTTATATTGCGTACTGGGTGCGATTAAGTGCTTTCGAAAAACCGGATGAATTAGTTGAAAATAAAGTTTTAACAAGAAATGTCTGAAAGTATATTTTGGGGGATGTGCGGCGATGCCAGATCCTGGATGTCTAGACTAGTTATAGTGCTGTACTCTGCCATGAATTGCTTTCGAAAACCCGGATGAATTAGTTGAAATAAATTGACAAGAATGTCTGAAAAGTATTTTTGGGGGGAGAGTGAATCCAGAGAGTGGATGTCTCAGACTAGTGATAGTGCTGTACTTGTATGAATTACTTTTCTAAAACACAAACCCGGATTGAATTAGTTGAAAATAAAGTTTTAACAAGAACATGTCTGAAAAGTATTTTTGTGGGGGGATACGGGGCGATCCAGAGTGGATGTCTTACACTAGTTATAGTGCTCTACTCTGGCATGAATTGCTTTCGAAAACCCTGAATGAAATAGTTAAAATAAATTTTAACAAGAAATGTCCTGAAAAGTATTTTTTGGGGGATGGGGGTGATGTACAGAGTGGATGTCTCTTAGACTAGTTTAGTGCTGTACTCTGGCATGAATTGCTTTCGAAAACCCGAATGAATCTGGCATGAAAATAAAGTTTTAACAAGAATGTCTGAAAACAATTTTTGGGGGATGGAGCGATGACAGAGTGGATGTCTCAAACTAGTGATAGTGCTGTACTGTGGTACGAATTGCTTTCGAAAACCCGGATGAATTAGTTGAAAATAAGTTTTAACAAAAATGTCTGAAAGTATTTTTTTGGGAGGGGTGATGCCAGAGTGGATTTCTGTAGACTAGTTGGATAGTGCTAGTATATGTGGTATGAATTGCTTTCGAAACCCCGATGAATTAGTTGAAATAAAAGTTTTAACAAGAAATGTCTGAAAAATTTTTTTTGGGATGGAACGATGACAGAGGTGGATGTCTCAAACTATGATAGCTGCTGGACTGTGTACAATTGCTTTCGAAAACAGACCTGATGAATAGTTGAACAATAAAGTTTGAGCGCAACGAAATGTCTGAGAAAGTATTGTTTAGGAGAGAATGGAGCGATGACAGAGTGGATGTCTCAGACTAGTGATAGTGCTGTATTGTGGCAATCGAATAAAGTTTTCGCTAACACCCGGATGAATTAGTTGAATAAATAAAAGTTTTAACAAAAATGTCTGAAAAGTATTTTTTGGGGGATGGGCCGATGAGAGATTGGATGTGTCAGACTAGTTATAGTGCTGTACTCTGGCATGAATTGGCTTCCCCCCGAAAACCCGGATGAATTAGTTTGAAAATAAGTTTTGACAAGAAATGTCTGAAAGTAATTTTTTGGGGATGGGGCAGATGACAGATTGAATGTCTCATCGACTAGTTATAGTGCTGTACTCTGGGCATGAATTGCTTTCGAAACCCGGATGAAATTAGTTGAAAATAAAGTTTTTAACAAGGAAATGTCTGAAAAAGTATTTTTTGTGGGATGGGGGTGCGATGCCAGAGTGGATGGTCTTAGACTAGTTATTAATGCTGTATCTGGCATTGAATTGCTTTCGAAAACCCGGAAGAATTAGTTGAAAATAAAGTTTTAACAAGAATGTCTGAAAAGTATTTTTTTTGGGGGATGGGGCGATGACAGAGTGGATGTCTCCAGACTAGTTATATAGTGCTGGTAACTCTTGCAATGAATTGCTTTCGAAACCCGGATGAATTAGTTGAAAATAAAGTTTTAACAAGAACATATTTGAACAGTAGTTTTGGGGGAGGGGCGATGACATCTTGGATGTCTCAGACTAGTTATAGTGCAGTACACCGGCATTAATTGCTTTCGAAAAACCGGGTGATTAGCTGTTGAAAATAAAGTTTTTAAACAAGAAATGTCTGAAAAGTATTTTTTGGGGGATGGGGGTGCGATGCCAGAGTGGATGTCCTTAGACTAGTTATATTGCTATACTCTGGCATGAATTGCTTTCGAAAAAACCGGATGAATTAGTTGAAAATAAGTTTTAACAAGAAATGTCTGAAAAGAGTATTTTTTGGGGATGGGGGCGATTCCAGATTGGATGTCTTCAGACTAGTTGATAGTGCTGTACTGTGGCATGAATTGCTTTCGAAAACCCGGATGAATTAGTTTTGAAAATAAAGTTTTAACAAGAAATGTCTGAAAAGTATTTTTGGGGGATGCGGCGATGACAGATTGGATGTCCTCAGACTAGTTATAGTGCGTACTCTGGCATGAATTGCTTTCGAAAACCCGGTGAGTTAGTTGAAAATAAAGTTTTAACAAGAATGTCTGAAAAGTATTTTTTTGGGGGATAGAGCAATGACAGAGTGGATGTCCTCAGACTAGTGATAGTGCTGTATTGGTGGTACGAATTGCTTTCGAAAACTGCAATAAACCCGGATGAATTAGTTGAAAATAAAGTTTTAACAAGAAATGTCTGAAAAGTATTTTTGGGGGATGGGCGATGACAGAGATTGGATGTGTCAGACTAGTTATAGTGCTGTACTCTGGCATGAATTGCTGTTCGAAAACCCGGATGAATTAGTTGAAATAGAGTTTTTGACAAGAAATGTCTGAAAGTATTTTTTGGGGATGGGGCGATGACAGAGTGGATGTCTCAGTACTAGTTATAGTGCTGTACTCTGTGTACAATGAATTGCTTTCGTGAAAACCCGGGATGAATTAGTTTTTTTTTTTTTTTTTTTGAAAATAAAGTTTTTAACAAGAAATGTCTGAAAAGTATTTTTTGTGGGATGGGGCGATGCCAGAGTGGATATCCTTACACTAGTTATAATGCTGTAATCTGGCTTGAATTGCTTTCGAAAACCCGGAAGAATTAGTTGAAAATAAAGTATTTAACAAGAAAATGTCTGAAAAGGTATTTTTGGGGGATAGGGCGATTACAGATTGGATGTCTCAGACTAGTTATAGTGCTGTAACTCTGTCATGAATTGCTTTTTGAAACCGATGAATTAGTTGAAAATAGAGTTTTGACAAGAAATGTCTGTAAAGTATTTTTGGGGGATGGGGCGATGACAGATTGAATGTCTCAGACTAGTTATAGTGCTGTACTCTGGCATGAATTGCTTCACAAAAACCCGGATGAATTAGTTGAAAATAAAGTTTTTAACTAACAAGGAATGTCTGAAAAGTCATTTTTTGGGGGGATGGGGCGCGATGCCAGAGTGGATGTCTTAGACTAGTTATAGTGCTGTACTCTGGCATGGAAATGCTTTTTCGAAAACCCGGATGAATTAGTTGAAAATATAAAGTTTTAACAAGAAAATTTCTGAAAAGTATTTTTGGGGGGATGGAGCGATGACAGAGTGGATGTCTCAGACTAGTGATAGTGCTGTAATTGTGGTACGAATTGCTTTCGAAAACCCGGATGAATTAGTTGAAAATGAAAAGTTTAACAAGAAATGTCTGAAAAGTATTTTGGGGATGGATGGGGCGATGACAGATTGGATGTCTCAGACTAGTTATAGTGTTGGTACTCTGGCATGAATTGCTTTCGAAAACCCGGACGTGAATTAGTTGAAAATAAAGTTTTGACAGAAATGTCTGAAAAGTATTTTTTGGGGATGGGGGGCGATGCCATGAGTTGGAATGTCTCAGACTAGTTATAGTGTCGCTGTAACTCTGATCATGAATTGCTTTCGAAAAAACCCGGATGAATTAGTTGAAAATAAAAGCTTTAACCAGAAATGTCTGAAAGTGTTTTTTGGGGGGATGGGGGCGATGACAGATTGGATGTCTCAGACTAGTTATAGTGCTGTACTCTGGCATGAATTGCTTTCGGAAAACCCGGATTGAATTTGCTGAAAATAAAGTTTTAACAAGAAATGTCTGAAAAAGTATTTTTTGGGGGATGGGGGCGATGCCAGAGTGGATGTCTTAGACTAGTTATAGTGCTGTACTCTGGCATGATTGCTTTCAAAAACCCGGTTGAAGTTAGTTTGAAAAATAAAGTTTTAAAAAAGAAAATATCTGAAAAGTATTTTTGGGGGATTGAGCGAATGACAGAGTGGATGTCTCAGACTAGTGATAGTGCTCTACTCTGGGCATGAATTGCTTTCGAAAACAACCCGGATGAAACTAGTTGAAAAAAAGTTTTAACAAGAAATGTCTGAAAGCTTTTTTTTTGGGGATGGATGGAGCGATGAACAGAGTGGATGTCTAAAACTAGTGATAGCGCTGTACTGTGGTACCATTGCTTTCGAAAACTCGGATGAAGTTAAAGTTGAAATAAAGTTTAACAAGAAATGTCTGAAAAGTAATTTTGGGGGGATGGGGGCGATGCCAGAGTGGATGTCCTAAGACTAGTTATGTCAGTACTCTGGCATGAATTGCTTTCGAAAACCCGATGAATTAGTTGAAAATAAAGTGTTTAACAAGAAATGTCTGAAAAGTATTGTTTTGGGGGATGGAGCGATGACAGAGTGGATGTCTCAGACTAGTGATAGTGCTGTACTCTGGCATGAATGGCTTTCTAAAACACAAACCCAGTTGAACTAGTTGAAAATAAAGTTTTAACAAGACCAATGTCTGAAAAGTATTTTTTGGGGGATGGGGGCGATGCCAGAGTGGATGTCTTACACTAGTTATCCAGTGCTCCTAACTCTGGCATGAATTGCTTTCGCAAAACCTGGAATGAAATAGTTGAAAATAAAGTTTTAACAAGAAAATGTCTGAAAAATTTTTTTTGGGGGGGGCGATGCCAGAGTGGATGGTCTTAGACTACTTATATAGTGCTTGTACGGCTCTGGCATGAATTGCTTTTCGAAAACCCTGAATGAAATTAAGTTGAAAAATAAAGTTTTTTAACAGAAATGTCTGAAAAGACTAATTTTTGGGGGGGGATGGAGCGATGACAGAGTGGATGTCTCAACTAGTGATAGTGCTGTACTGTGGTACGAATTGCTTTCGAAAACCCGGATGAATTAGTTGAAAATAAAGTGTTTTAACAAAACAAAAAAATCATGTCTGAAAAGTATTTTTTTGGGGATGGTCGGGTGATGCCAGAGTGGATTTCTTAGACTAGTGATAGTGCTGTATTGTGTGTACGAATTGCTTTCGAAAAAACCCGGATGAATTAGTTGAAAATAAAGTTTTAACAAAATGTCTGAAAATTTTTTTTTGGGGGAGGGAAAGGGGGATGGAACGATGACAGAGTGGATAGTCTCAAACTAGCGATAGTGCTGTAACTGTGGCACGAATTGCTTTCGAAAACCCTGATGAATTAGGTTGAAAATAAAGTTTGAGCAAGAAATGTCTGAAAAGTAGTTTGGAGGGGATGGAGCGATGACAGAGTTGGATGTCTCAGTGACTAGTGAAGTGCTGTATTGTGGTACGAATTGCGCTTTCGAAAACCCTGATGATGAATTAGTTGAAATAAAGTTTTAACAAGAAATGTCTGAAAAGTATTTTTTGGGGATGGGGCGATGCAGATTGGATGTGTCAGACTAGTTTTATATCAGTGCTGTAACTCCTGGCATGAATTGCTTTCGAAAAACCCGGATGAAATTAGTTGAAAATAAAGTTTTGACAAGGAAATGTCTGGAAAAGTATTTTTTGGTGGGGATGGGGGGCGATGCCAGAGTGGATGTCTTCAAGTACTAGTTATAGTGCTGTACTCTGGCATATGAATTGCTTTCGAAAACCCGATGAATTAGTTGAAAATAAAGCTTTAACAAGAAATGTCTGAAAAGTTTTTTTGGGGGGATTGGGGCGATGACAGATTGGATGTCTCAGACTAGTTCATAGTGGCTGTACTCTGGCATGAATTTGCTTTCGAAATACCCGGATGAATTTTGCTGAAAATATAAGTTTTAACAAGAAAATGTCTGAAAAAGTAGTTTTTTGGGGGGATGGGGGCGATGCCAGAGTGGGGATGTCTTAGACTAGTTATAGTGCTGTACTCTGGCATGAATTGCTTTCAAAAACCCGGATGAATTAGTTGAAAAATAAAGTTTTAACAAGAAATGTCTGAAAAGTATTTTTGTGGGATAGGGGGCGAATGCCAGAGTGGATATCTTAGACCTATTATAATGCTGTAAATCTGGCTTGAATTGCTTTCGAAAACCCGGAAAGAATTAGTTTGAAAATAAGTTTTAAACAAGAAATGTCTGAAAAGTATTTTTGGGGATGGGGCGATTACAGATTGGATGTCTCAGACTAGTTTATAGTGCTGTACTCTGGCATGAATTTGCTTTCGAAAATCCCGGATGAATTAGTTTGAAAATAAAGTTTTAAACAAGAAATGTCTGGAAAAGTATTTTTTGTGGATGGGGGCGATGCCAGAGTTGGATATCTTAGACTAGTTGTATAATGCTGTAATCTTGCTTGAATTGCTTTCGAAACCCGGAAGAATTAGTTGAAATAAAGTTTTAACAAGAAATGTCTGAAAGTATTTTTGGGGGATGGGGCGATACAGATTGGATGTCTCAGACTAGTTATAGTGCTGTACTCTGGCATGAATTGCTTTCGAGAACGCCGGATGAATTAGTTGAAATAGAGTGTTTGACAAGAAAGGATCTGAAAGTATATTTTTGGGGGATGGGGGCGATGACAGATTGAATGTCTCAGACTAGTTATAGTGCTGTACTCTGGCATGAATTGCTTTCGAAAACCCGGATGAATCAGTTGAAAATAAAAGTTTTAACAAGAAATGTCTGAAAAGTATTTTTTGTGGATGGGGGCGATGCAGAGTGGATGTCTTAGACTAGTTATAGTGCTGTACTCTGGCATGGAATGCTTTCGAAAACCCGGATGATTTAGTTGAAATAAAGTTTTAACAAGAAATGTCTGAAAAGTATTTTGGGGGATGGGGCGATGACAGATTGGATGTCTCAGACTTAGTTATAGTGTTGTACTACTGCATGAATTGCGTTCGAAAACCAGATTGAATTAGTTGAAAATAAAGTTTTGACAAGAAATGTCTGAAAAGTATTTTTTGGGGATGGGGGGCGATGCCTTAGTGGATGTCTCAGGACTAGTTATAGGTGCTGTAACTCTGCATGAATTGCTTTCGAAACCCGGATGAATTAGTTGAAAATAAAGCTTTAACAAGAAATGTCTGAAAAGTATTTTTTTGGATGGGGGATTGGGGCAATGACAGATTGGATGTCATCAGACTGGGTAGTTATAGTGCTGTACTCTGGCATGAATTGCTTTCGAAAACTCGGATGACTTTTGCTGAAATAAAGTTTTAAACAAGAAATGTCTGAAAGTTATTTTTTGGGGGATGGGGGCGATGCCAGAGTGGTGTCTTAGACTAGTTATAGTGCTGTACTCTGGCATGAATTGCTTTCAAAAACCCGGTTGATTAGTTGAAAATAAAGCGTTTTAACAATAAATGTCTGAAAGTATTTTTGGGGGGATTTGAGCGATGACAGTTGATGTCTCAGACTAGTGATAGATTGCTCTACTCTGCAATGAATTCTTTCGAAAACCAAAACCCGGATGAAACTAGTTGAAAAAAAGTTTACAACAAGAAATGGTCTGAAATTTTTTTGGGGGGATGGATGGCGATGACAGAGTGGATGTCTAAAACTAGTGATAGCGCTGTACTGTGGTACCATTTGCTTTCGAAAAACTCGGATGAGTTAGTTGAAATAAAGTTTTAACAAGAAATGTCTGAAAAGTAATTTTGGGGGATGGGGGCGATGCCAGAGTGAGATGTCCTAGACTAGTTATAGTGCAGTCACTCTGGCATGAATTGCTTTCGAAAACCCCGTGATGAATTAGTTGAAAATAAGTTTGAGCAAGAAATGTCTGAAAAAGTATTTTTTTGGGGGATGTGAGCGATGACAGAGTGGATGTCTCAGACTAGTGATAGTGCTGTATTGTGGTACAGAATTACATTCGAAAAATCCGGATAATTAGTTGAAAATAAGTTTTAACAAGAAATGGCCTGAAAAGTATTTTTGGGGGATTGGCGATGACAGATTAGATGTCTCAGACTAGTTATAGACTGTACTCTGGCATGAAGTGCTTTTCGAAAACCCGGATGAATTAGTTTAAAAATAAAGTTTTAACAAGAAAATATTTGACAAGTAGTTTTGGCGGGGAGGGCGATGACAGCTTGGATGTCTCAGGACTAGTTATAGTGCTGGTACACTATGGCATAATTGCTTTCGAAACCCGGATGAATTTGCTGAAAATAAAGTTTTAAAAGAAATGTCTGCAAAAGTATTTTTTGGGGGGATTGGAACGTATGACAGAGTGATGTCTCAACTAGCGGGGGGGGATAGTGCTGTACTGTGGTAACGAATGCTTTCGAAAACCCTGATGAATTAGTTGAAAATAAAGTTTTGACAAGAATGTCTGAAAGTATTTTTTGGGGATGGTTGCGATGACAGCTTGATGTCCTCAGAATAGTTATAGTGCTGTAAACTCTGGCATGAATTGCTTTCGAAAAGCCGGATGAAATTAGTTGACAAAATAAGTTTTAACAAGAAAGTCTGAAAAGTATTTTTTGTGGGATGGGGGCGATGCCAGAGTGGATAATCATAGACTAGTTATAATGCTGTAATCTGGCATGAATTGCTTTTTCGAAACTCGGAAGAATTAGTTGAAAATAAAGTTTTAAACAAGAATGTCTGGAAAAGTAGTTTTGTGGGATATGGGGCGATTACAGATTGGATGTCTCAGACTAGTTATAGTTTCTGTACTCTGGCATGAATTGCTTTCGAAAACCCGGATTGAATTAGTGAAAATAAAGTTTTTGACAAGAAATGTCTGAAAGTATTTTTTGGGGGATGGGGCGATGACAGATTGAATTTCTTCATGACTAGTTATAGTGCACTGTACTCTGGCATGAATTGCTTTCGAAAACCCGGATGAATTAGTTTGAAAATAGTTTTAACAAAGAATGTCCATGAAAAGTATTTGTTGGGATGGGATGGGGGCGATGTCCAGATGTGGTTGTCTTAGACTAGTTATAGTGCTGTACTATGGGCATGGATGCTTTCGAAAACCCGGATGAATTAGTTGGAAAATAAAGTTTAGAACAAGAAATATCTGAAAGTATTTTTTTTGGGGGATGGAGCGATGACAGAGTGGATGTCTCAGACTAGTGATAGTGCTGTATTGTGGTGCGAACTTGCTTTCGAAAACCAGATGAATTAGTTGAAAATAAAGTTTTAACAAGAAATGTTCTGAAAAGTATTTTTGGGGGATGGGGGGGCGATGACAGATTGGATTCTCAGACTAGTTATAGTGTTGTACTCTGGTATGAATTGCGCTTTCGAAACCCGGATAAATTAGTGAAAATAAAGTTTTTGACAAGAAATGTCTGAAAAGTATTTTTGGGGGGATGGGGGCGATGCCAGAGTGGATGTCTCAGACCTAGTTATAGTGCTGTACTCTGGCATGAATTGCTTTCGAAAACCCGGTTGAATTAGTTTGAAAAATAAAGCTTTAAGAAGAAATGTCTGAAAGTATGTTTTGGGGGATGGGGGCGATGACAGAATTGGATATCTCAGACTAGTTATAGTGCTGTACTCTGGCATGAATTGCGTTCGAAAACCGGATGAATTTGCTGAAAATAAAAGTTTTAAACAAGAAATGTCTGAAAAAGTATTTTTGGGAGATGGGGGGCGGATGCCGAGAGTGCGGATGTCTTAGACTAGTTATAGTGCTGTACTCTGGCATGAATTGCTTTCGAAAACCGGATGAATTATGCTGAAAAGAAAGTTTTAACGAGAAATATCTGAAAAGTATTTTTTGGGGGATGGGGCGATGACAGATTGGATGTCTCAGACTCAGTCCATAGTAGCTGTACTCCTGGCATGAATTGCTTTCAAAACCCGGTTGAATTAGTTGAAAATAAAGTTTTAACAATAAATGTCCTCGTGAAATAGTATTTTGGGGGGATTGAGCGATGATAGAGTGGATGTCCTCAGACTAGTGATATGGTGCTCTAGATCTGGCATGAATTGCTTTCGAAAACACAAACCCGGATGAACTAGTTGAAAATAAAGTTTTAACAAGAAAATGTCTGAAAATTTTTTTTTGGTGGGGGAATGGAGCGATGACAGAGTGGATGTCTAAACACATAGTGAATAGTGCTGTACTGTGGTACCAATTGCTTTCGTAAAAACCCGGATGAATTAGTTGAAAATAAGTTTTAAACACGAAATGTCTGAAAAGTAAATTTTGGGGGATTGGGGCGATGCCAGAGTGGATGTCCTAGACTAGTTATAGTGCAGTACTCTGGCGAATGAATTGCTTTCGAAAAGAACCGGATGAATTAGTTGAAATAAAGTTTGAGCAAGAAATGTTCTGAAAAGTATTTTTTTGGGGGATGGAGCGATGACGAGAAGTGGATGTCTCAGACTAGTGAATAGTGCTGTATTGTGGTACGGGTGAATTAGTTTTGAAAATAAAATTTGTTTTTGGAGCGATGACAGTCGTGTGATGTCTCAGACCTATGTGATCAGTGCTGTATTTTCGTACTAAATTACTAAAAAATCCGGATGAATTAGTTGAAAATAAAGTTTTAACAAGAAATGTCTGAAAAGTATTTTTGGGCGATTGGGCGATGACAGATTGGATGTCTCAGACTATTTTATAGTGCTGTACTCTGGCATGAATTGCTTTCGAAAACCCGGATGAATTAGTTGAAAATAAAGTTTTAACAAGAAATATTTGAAAAGTAGGTTTTGGGGGAGGGCGATGACAGTCCTTGGATGTATCAGACTAAGTTATAGTGCATACACCCGGCATTAATTGCTTCGAAAAACCGGGTTGAATTAGTTGAAAATAAATTTTTAACAAGAAATGTCTGAAAAGTATTTTTTGGGGGATGGGGGTGATGATTGCCAGGAGTGGATGTCTTAGACTAGTTATATTGCTATACTCTGGCATGAATTGCTTTCGAAAACCCGGATGAATTAGTTGAAAATAAAGTTTTAACAAGAAATGTCTGAAAAGAATTTTTGGGGATGGGGGTGATTCCAGGATTGGATGTCTCAGACTAGTGATAGTTGCTTGTACTGTGGTATGAATTGCTTTCGAAAACCCGGATGAATTAGTTGAAAATAAAGTTTTACAAGAATGTCTGAAAAGTAATTTTTGGGGATGCGGCGATGACAGATTGGATGTCTCAGACTAGTTATAGTGCTGTACTCTGGCATGAAATTGCTTTCGAAAACCCGGGTGAGTTAGTGATTGAAAAATAAATTTTAACAAGAAAATGTCTGAAAAGTATTTTTGGGGGGATAGAGCATATGACAGAGTGGATTGTCTCAGACTAGTGATAGGTGCTGTACTCATGGCATGAATTGCTTTCCTAAAACACAAACCCAGTTGACTAGTTGAAAATAAAAGTTTTAACAAGAAATGTCTGAAAAGTATTTTTTTGGGGGGGATGGGGGCGATGCCAGAGTGGATGTCTTACACTATGTTTATAGTGGCTCTACTCTGGCATGAATTGCTTCGAAAACCTGGATGAAATAGTTTTGAAAATAAAGTTTTAACAAGAAATGTCTGAAAAGTATTTTTTGGGGGATGGGGGGGCAATGCCAGAGTGGATGTCTTAGACGTAGTTATAGTGCTGTACTCCTGGCATGAATTGCATTTCGAAAACCCGAATGAATTAGTTGAAAATAAAGTTTTAACAAGAAATGTCTGAAAAGAATTTTTGGGGGGGATGGAGCGATGACAGAGTGGATGTCTCAAACTAGTGATAGTGCTGTACTGTGGTACGAATGTTGCTTTCGAAAAAAAAACCCGGATGAATTAGTTTGAAAATAAGTTTTAACAAAAAAATGTCTGAAAAGTATTTTTTTGGGGATGGGGTGATGCCAGAGTGGATTTCTTAGACTAGTGATAGTGCTGTATATTGTGGTAAACGAATTGCTTTCTTAAACTCCGGATGAATTAGTTGCAAAAATAAAGTTTTAACAAGAAATGTCTGAAAATTTTTTTTTTGGGGGGATGGAACGATGACAGGAGTGGATGTCTCAAACTAGTGATAGTGCTGTACTGTGGTACGAATTGCTTTCCGAAAACCATGATGAATTAGTTGGAAAATAAAGTTTGAGCAAGAAATGTCTGAAAAGTATTTTTGGGGGATGATTAGCGATGACAGAGTGATGTCTCAGACTAGTGATAGCTGCTGTATTGTGGTACACGAATGTTTTCGACAAAACCCGGATGAATTAGATTGAAAAATAAGTTTTAACAGAAAAATGTCTGAAAAGTAATTTTTGGGGATGGGGCGATGGAGAGATTGGATGTGTCAGAACCTAGTTATTAGTGCTGTACTCTGGGGGGGGCATGAAATGCTTTTCGAAAACCACTGATGAATTAGTTGAAAATAAAGTTTGAGCAGAAATGTCTGAAAAAAGTATTTTTGGGGGATGGAGCGATGACAGAGTGGATGTCTCAGGACTAGTGATAGTGCTGTATTGTGGTACGAATTGCTATTCGAAAACCCGGATGAATTAGTTGAAAATAAATTTTAACAAGAAATGTCTGGAAAAGTATTTTTGGGGGATGGGGCGATGGAGCAGATTGGATGTGTCAGACTTTTAGTTATCGTGCTGTACTCTGGCATGAAATTGCTTTCGAACAACCTGGATGAATTAGTTGAAAATAAAGTTTTGACAGAAATGTCTGAAAAGTATTTTGGGGGATGGGGGGCGATGCCAGAGTGGATTGTCTCCAGACTAGTTATAGTTGCTGTACTCTGCATGAATTGCTTTCGAAAACCCGGATGAATTAGTTTGAAATAAAGCTTTAACAAGAAATGTCTGAAAAGTTTTTTTGGGGGATGGGGGGGGCGATGACAGATTTTTGGGGGGGGGATTTGTCTCAGGACTAGTTATTAGTGCTGTACTCTGCATGAATTGCTTTCGAAAAACCCGGATGGAATTTGCTGAAAATAAAGTTTTAAACAAGAAATGTCTGAAAAGTATTTTTTGGGTGATGGGGGCGATGCCAGAGTGGATGTCTTAGACTAGTTATAGTGCTGTATACTCTGGCATGAATTGCTTTCAACAAACCGGATGAATTAGTTGAAAATAAAGTTTTAACAAGAAATGTCTGAAAAGTATTTTTTGTGGGGATGGTGGGCGATGCCAGAGTGGATATCTTAGACTAGTTATAATGCTGTAATCTGGCTTGAATTGCCTTTCGAAAACCGGAAGAATTAGTTTGCAAATAAAGTTTAACAAGAAAATGTCTGAACAGAGTATTTTTGGGGATTGGGCGATTACAGATTGGATGTCTCAGACTAGTTATAGTGCTGTAACTCTGGCATGAATTGCTTTCGAAAACCCGGATGAATTAGTTGAAATAAAGTTTTAACAAAGAAATGTCTGAAAAGTAATTTTTTGTGGGATGGGGCGATGCCAGAGTGGATATCTTAGACTAGTTATCAATGCTGTAATCTGGCTTGAATTGCTTCGAAAAAACCCGGAAGAATAGTTTTTAAATAAAGTTTTGAAACAAGAAATGTCTGAAAAGTAGTTTTTGGGGGATGGGGCGATTACAGATTGGATGTCTCAGATAGTTATAGTGCCTCCAATGAATTGCTTTCGAAAAGATGAACAGTTGAATAGTTTTAGAAATGCTGTATTTTTTCTGGGCATGACCGCTGAATGTCTCAGACTTCGTTAAACGCCGGATGAATTGTTGAATGAATAGTGAGTTTTTGACCCCCACCCAAGAAATGTCTGAAAGTATTTTTTGGGGGGATTGGGCGATGACAGATTGAATGTCTCAGACTAGTTATAGTGCTGTACTCTGGCATGAATTGCTTTTTCCGAAACCCGGATGGAATCAGTTTGAAAATAAAGTTTAACAAGAAATGTTCTAAAAGTATTTTTTGTGGGGATGGGGGCGATGCCAGAGTGGATGTCTTAGACTAGTTATAGTGCTGTACTCTGGCATGGAATGCTTTCGAAAACCCGGATGATTTAGTTGAAAAATAAAGTTTTAACAAGAAATGTCTGAAAAAAGTATTTTTGGGGATGGGCGATGACAGATTGGATGTCTCAGTCACTAGTTATAGTGTTGTACTCTGGCATGAATTGCTTTCGAAAACCCAGATGAATTAGTTGAAAATAAAGTTAGTTTTGACAAGAAATGTCTGAAAAAGTATTTTTTGGGGATGGGGGGCGATGCCTTAGTGGATGTCTCAGACTAGTTATAGTGCTGTACTCTGGCATTGACATTGCTTTTCAGAAAACCCGGATGAATTAGTTGAAATAAAGCTTTAACAAGAAATGTCTGAAAAGTATTTTTTGGGGGATGGGGCAATGACAGATTGGATGTCTCAGACTAGTTATAGTGCTGTACTCTGGCATGGATTGCTTTCGAAAACCCGGATGAATTTGCTGAAAATAAAGTTTTACAAGAAATGTCTGAAAGTATTTTTTGGGGGTGAGGGGCGATGCCCAGAGTGGGATGTCTTAGACTAGTTATTAGTGCGGTACTCTGGCATGAATTGCTTTCAAAAACACCGGTTGAATTGGTGAAAATAAAAGTTTTAACAATAAATGTCTGAAAAGTAATTTTTGGGGGATTGAGCGATGACAGTGGATGTCTCAGACTAGTGATGGTGCTGTACTCTGGCATGAATTGCTTTCGAAAAAACACAAAAAACCCGGATGAAAACTAGTTGAAAAAAATTTTTAACAAGAATGTCTGAAAATTTTTTTTTTGGGGGGATGGAGCGATGACAGAGTGGATGTCTAAAACTAGTGATAGCGCTGTACTGTGGTACCATTGCTTTCGAAAACTCGGATGAGTTAGTTGAAAATAAGTTTTAAAAACAAGAAATGTCTGAAAAGTAATTTGGGGGATGGGGGCGCATGCCAGAGTGGATGTCCTAGACTAGTTTATATGTGCAGTACTCTGTGGCATGAATTGCTTTCGAAAACCCGGATGACATTAGTTGAAAAATAAGTTTGAGCAAGAATGTCTGAAAAAGTATTTTTTTGTAGGGATGGAGCGAATGACAGAGTGGATGTCTCAGACTAGTGATAGTGCTGTATTGTGGTACAAATTACATTCGAAAATCCGGCATGAATTAGTTGAAAATAAAGTTTAACAAGAAATGCCTGAAAAGTATTTTTGGGGATTGGGCGATGACAGATTAGATGTCTCAGACTAGTTATAGTACTGTACTCCTGGCATGAATTGCTTTCGAAACCCGATGAATTAGTTGAAATATAAGTTTTAACAAAGAAATATATTGACAAGTAGTTTTGGGGGAGGGCCGGGCGATGACAGCTTGGATGTCTCAGACTAGTTATAGTGTCTGTACACTGGCATTAATTGCTTTCGAAAAACCCGGACGTGAATTTGCTGAAAAAATAAAGTTTTAAAAAGAAATGTCTGAAAAGTATTTTTTGGGGGGATGGAACGATGACCAGAGTGGATGTCTCAAACTAGCGATAGTGCTGTATGCCTGTGGTACGAATTGCTTTTTCGAAAACCCATGATGATTAGTTGAAAATAAAGTTTTGACAAGAATGTCTGAAAGTATTTTTTGGGGGGATGGGCGATGGACAGCTTGAATGTCTCAGACTAGTTATAGTGCTGTACCTCTGGCTATGATAATTGCTTTCGAAAGCCCGATGAATTAGTTGAAAATAAAGTTTTAACAAGAAAAGTCTGAAAGTATTTTTTTGTGGGATGGGGGCGATGCCAGAGGTGGATATCATAGATCTAGTTATAATGCTGTAATCTGGCATGAATTGCTTTCGAACACTCCGGAAGCAATTAGTTGAAAATAAAGTTTTAACAAGAAATGGTCTGAAAAGTATTTTTGGGGGGATGGGGCGATTACAGATTGGATGTCTCAGTACGAGTTATAGGTGCATGTACTCTGGCATGAATTGCTTTCCGAAAAACCCGATGAACTTTAGTTGAAAATAGAGTTTTGGAACAAGATAATGTGTCTGAAAGTATTTTTTGGGGATGGGGCGAGATGACAGATTGAATTCCTCAGACTAGTTATGAGGTAGTACTGTACTCTGGCATGGAATGGCTTTCGAAAACCCGGATGAATTAGTTGAAATAAAGTTTTAACAAGAAATTCTGAAAAGTATTTTTTTTGGGTGGGGATGGGGGCGATGCCAGAGTGGATGTCTTAGACTAGTTATAGTGCTGTACTTCTGGCATGGAATGTGCTTTCGAAAACCGGATGAAATTAGTTGAAAATATAAGTTTTAACAAGAAATTCTGAAAAGTCATTTTTTTTGGGGGATGGAGCGATGACAGAGTGGATGTCTCAGACTTTTAGTGCTAGTGCTGTATTGTGGTGCGAATTGCTTTCGAAAACCCAGATGAAATTGAGTGAAAATAACAGTTTTAAAACAAGAAAATGTCTGAAAAAGTATTTTTGGGGGATGGGGCGATGACAGATTGGATGTCTCAGACTAGTTTCTAGTGTTGTACTCTGGTCTGAATTGCTTTCGAAGAAAACCCGGATGAATTATTTGAAAATAAAGTTTTGACAAGAAATGTCTGAAAGTATTTTTGGGGGATGGTGGGCGATGCCAAGTGGATGTCTCAGACTACGTTATAGTGCTGTACTTTCTGGCATGAATTGCTTTCGAAAACCCGGTTGAATTAGTTGAAAAATACAAGCTTTAAGAAGAAATGTCCTGAAAAAGTATGTTTTGGGGGGATGGGGGCGATGACAGATTGGATATCTCAGTTGACTAGTTATAGTGCTGTACTCCTGGCAATGAATGGCTTTCGAAAACCCGGATGAATTTGTTTTTTTTTGAAAAATAAAGTTTTAACAAGAAATGTCTGAAAAGTACTTTTTTTGGAGATGGGGGCGATGCCAGAGTAGGATGTCTTAGACTAGTTATAGTGCTGTACTCTGGCATGAATTGCTTTCGAAAACCCGGATGAATTAGCTGAAAATAAAGTTTTTAACAGAAATATCTGAAAAGTATTTTTTGGGGGGATGGGGGCGATGACAGATTGGATGTCTCAGACTAGTCTATAGTGCTGTACTCTGGCATGAATTGCTTTCAAAAAACCCGGTTGAATTAGTTGAAAATAAAGTTTTTAACAATAAATGTCTGAAAAAGTATTTTTGGGGGGATTGAGCGATGATAGAGTGGATGTCTCAGACTAGTGATAGTGCTCTAATCTGGCATGAATTGCTTTCGAAAAACCCAAACCCGGTGAACTAGTTGAAAAATAAAGTTTTAACAAGAAATGTCTGAAAATTTTTTTTTGGGGGGGGATATGGAGCGATGACAGAGTGGATGTCTAAAACTAGTGATAGTGCTGTACTGTGGTACCAATTGCTTTCGAAAACCCGGATGAAAAAAATTAGTTGAAAATAAAGTTTTATAACAAGAAAATGTCTGAAAAAGTAATTTTGGGGATTGGGGCGATGCCAGAGTGGATGTCCTAGACTAGTTATAGTGCAGTACTGCTGGCATGAATTGCTTTCGAAAACCCGGGATGAATTAGTTGAAAATAAAGTTTGAGCAAGAAATGTCTGAAAAGTATTTTTTTTTTTTGGGGGGATGGAGCGATGACAGAGTGGATGTCTCAGACTAGTGATAGTGCTGTATTGTGGTACAAATTTACTTTCGAAAAATCCGGATGAATTAGTTGAAAATAAAGTTTTAACAAGAAATGTCTGAAAAGTATTTTTTGGGGATTGGGCGATGACAGATTGGATGTCTCAGACTAGTTATAGTGCTGTACTCTGGCATGAATTGCTTTTCGAAAAACCCGGATGAATTAGTTGAAAATAAAGTTTTAACAAGAAATATTTGAAAAGTAGTTTTTGGGGGAGGGGCGATGACAGCTTGGATGTCTCCAGACTAGTTATAGTGCAGTACACCGGCATTAATTGCTTTCGAAAAAAAACCAGGAAAGCGGTGAATGAATTAGTTGAAAATAAAGTTTTTAACAAGAAATGTCTGAAAAGTATTTTTTGGGGGATGGGGGTGATGCCAGAGTGGATGTCTTAGACTAGTTTATATTGCTGTATACTCTGGCATTGAATTGCTTTCGAAAACCCGGATGAATTAGTTGAAAATAAAGTTTTAAACAAGAAATGTCTGAAAAGAATTTTTTGGGGATGGGGGTGATTCCAGATTGGACGTGTCTCAGGACTAGTGATAGTGCTGTACTGTGGTTATGAATTGCTTTTCGAAAACCCGGATGAATTAGTTGAAAATAAAGTTTTTAAACAAGAAATGTCTGAAAAGTATTTTTGGGGATGCGGCGATGACAGATTGGATGTCTCAGACTAGTTATAGTGCTGTACTCTGGCATGAATTGCTTTCGAAAAACCCGGGGTGAGTTAGTTGAAAATAAATTTTAACAAGAAATGTCTGAAAAGTAATTTTTGGGGGGATAGAGCAATGACAAGAGTGGATGTCTCAGACTAGTGATAGTGCTGTACTCTGGCATGAATTGCTTTCTAAAACACAAACCCAGTTGAACTAGTTGAAAATAAAGTTTTAACAAGAAATGTCTGAAAAGTATTTTTTGGGGGATGGGGGCGATGCCAGAGTGGATGTCTTACACTAGTTATAGTGCTTCTACTCTGGCATGAATTGCTTTCGAAAACCTGGATGAAATAGTTGAAAATAAAGTTTGCGCAACAACAAAGAAATGTCTGAAAAGTATTTTTTGGGGGATGGGGTGCAATGCCAGAGTGGGATGTCTTAGACTAGTCTTATAGTGCTTTACTGCTCTGGCATGAATTGCTTTCGAAAACCCGAATGAATTAGTTGAAAATAAAGGTTTTTAAACAAGAAATGTCTGAAAAGAATTTTTGGGGGGGGTGGAGCGATGACAGAGTGGATGTCTCAAACTAGTGATAGTGCTGTACTGTGTACGAATTGCTTTCGAAAACCGGATGAATTAGTTGAAAATAAAGTTTTAACAAAAAATGTCTGAAAAGTATTTTTTTGGGGATGGGGGTGATGCCAGAGTGGATTCTTATAGACTAGTGATAGTGCTGTATAGTGTGGTACGAATTGCTTTCTTAAACCCGGATGAATTAGTTGAAAATAAAGTTTTAACAAGAAATGTCTGAAAATTTTTTTTTGGGGGACCTGGAACGATGACAGAGTGGATGTCTCAAACTAGTGATAGTGCTGTACTGTGTACGAATTGCTTTCGAAAACCCTGATGAATTAGTTGAAAATAAAGTTTGAGCAAGGAAATGTCTGAAAAGTATTTTGGGGGGATGGAGCGATGACAGAGTGGATGTCTCAGACTAGTGATAGTGCTGTAATTGTGGTACGAATTGTTTTCGAAAACCCCGATGAAATTAGTTGAAAATAAAGTTTTAACAAGAAAATGTCTGAAAAGTATTTTTGGGGATGGGGCGAATGAGAGATTGGATGTGTCAGACTAGTTTAGTGCTGTACTCTGGCATGGAATTGCTTTCGAAAACCCGGATGAATTAGTTGAAAATAGAAGTTTTGAACAAGAAATGTCTGAAAAAGTATTTTTTGGGGGATGGGGCGATGACAGATTGAATGTCTCAGACTAGTTATAGTGCTGTACTCTGGCATGGCAATTGCTTTCGAAAACCCGGATGAATTAGTTGAAAATAAAGTTTTAACAAGAAAATGTCTGAAAAAAGTATTTTTTGTGGGAATGGGGGCGATGCCGAGAGTGGATATCTTAGACTAGTTATAATGCTGTAATCTCGGCTTGAATTGCTTTCGAAAACCCGGAAGAATTAGTTGAAAATAAGTTTTAACAAGAAATGTCTGAAAGTGATTTTTTGGGGATGGGGCGATGACAGATTGGATGTCAATCAGACTAGTTATAGTGCTGTACTCTGCATGAATTGCTTTCGAAAACCCGGATGGAATTAGTTGAAAATAGAGTTTTAACAAGAAATATTTGAACAGTAGTTTTGGGGGGAGGGGCGATGACATCTTGAATGTCTAAGACTAGTAGTTATAGTGTGCAGTACACCGGCATTAATTGCTTTCGAAAAAAACCGGGTGTGAATTATGTTTTGAAAATAAAGTTTTAACAAAGAAATGTCTGAAAAAAGTATTTTTTGGGGGATGGGGGTGATGCCAGAGTGGATGTCTTAGACTAGTTATATTGCTATACTCTGGCATGAATTGCTTTCGAAAACCCGGATGAATTGGCGTTGAAAATAAAGTTTTAAACAAGGAACGTGTCTGAAAAGAATTTTTTTGGGGATGGGGGTTGATTTCCCAGATTGATGTCTCAGACTAGTTGATAGTGCTGTACTGTGGTATGAATTGCCTTCAAAAAAACCCGGATGAATTAGTTGAAAATAAAGTTTTAACAAGAAATGTCTGAAAAGTATTTTTTTGGGGGGATGCGGCGATGACAGATTGGATGTCTCAGACTAGTTATTTTAGGCTGTACGATGGCATGAATTGCTTTTCGGAAAACCCGGGGTGAGTTAGTTGAAAATAAAGTTTTAACAAGCAAATGTCTGAAAAGTATTTTTTGGGGGGATAGAGCAATGACAGAGTGGATGTCTCAAGGGACTAGTGATAGTGCTGTATTGTGGTACGAATTGCTTTCGAAAACCCAGATGAATTAGTTGAAAATAAAGTTTTTAACAAGAAATGTCTGAAAGTATTTTTGGGGGATGGGGGGCGATGAGAGATGAGATGTGTCAGGACTAGTTTTTTAGTGCTGTTGTCTGGCATTGAATGCTTTCGCAAAACCCGGATGAATTAGTTGAAAATGTCCCAGAGTTTGTGACAAGGGTGTCTGAAAAGTATTTTTTGGGGGACTGGGGCGATGAACAGATTGAATGTCTCAGGACTAGTTATAGTGCTGTAACTCTGCATGAATTGCTTTCGAAAACCCAGATGAATTAGTGAAAAATAAAGTTTTATACAAGAAATGTCTGAAAAGTATATTTTTTGTGGGATGGGGGCGATGCCAGAGTGGATATCTTACACTAGTTATAATGCTGTAATCTGGCTTGAATGCTTTCGAAAAACCCGGAAGAATTAGTGAAAATAAAGTTTTAACAAGAAATGTCTGAAAAAGTATTTTTGGGGATAGGGCGATTACAGATTGGATGTCTCAGAATAGTTATAGTGCTGTACTCTGGCATGAATTCGCTTTTGAAAACCCGGATGAATTAGTTGAAAAATAGATTTTGACAAGAAAATGTCTGAAAGTATTTTTTGGGGGATGGGTCGATGACAGATTGAAAATGTCTCAGACTAGTTATAGTGCTGTACTCTGGCATGAATTGCTTTCAAAAACCGGATGAATTAGTTGACAAATAAAGTTTTAAACAAGAAATGTCTGAAAAGTATTTTTTGTGGGATTGGGCGATGCCAGAGTGGGATGTCTTAGACTAGTTATAGTCTGTACTCTGGCATGGAATGCTTTCCGAAAACCCGGATGATTAGTTGAAAATAAAGTTTTAACAAGAAATTTCTGAAAAGTATTTTTGTGGGGGATGGGAGGCGATGACAGAGTGGATGTCTCAGACTAGTGATAGTGCTGTAATTGTGGTACGAATTGCTTTCGAAAAACCCGGATGAATTAGTTGAAAATAAAGTTTTAACAAGAATGTCTGAAAAGTATTTTGGGGGGATGGGGGGCGATGACAGATTGGATGTCTCAGACTAGTTATAGTGTTGTACTCTGGCATGAATTGCTTTCGAAAAACCGGGGATGAATTAGTTGAAAAATAAAGTTTTGACAAGAAATGTCTGAAAAGTATTTTTTGGGGATGGGGGGCGATGCCAGAGTGGATGTCTCAGACTATTTATAGTGCTGTACTCTGGCATGAATTGCTTTCGAAAACCCGGATGAATTAGTTGAAAATAAAGCTTTAACAAGAAATGTCTGAAAAGTGTTTTTTGGGGGATGGGGGGCGATGACAGATTGGATGCTCTCAGACTAGTTATAGTGCTGTACTCTGGCATGAATTGCTTTCGAAAAACCCGGATGAATTTGCTGAAAATAAAGTTTTAACAAGAAAATGTCTGAAAAGTATTTTTTGGGGGATGGGGGCGATGCCAGAGTGGAATGTCTTAGACTAGTTATAGTGCTGTTACTCTGGCATGAATTGCTTTCAAAAACCCGTTGAATTAGTTGAAAATAAAGTTTTAAAAATAAATATCTGAAAAGTATTTTTGGGGGGATTGAGCGATGACAGTGGATGTCTCAGACTAGTGGATAGTGCTCTACTCTGGCATGAAATTGCTTTCGAAAACAAAAACCCGGATGAACTAGTTGAAAAAAAAGTTTTAACAAGAAATGTCTGAAAATTTTTTTTTGGGGGGATGGAGCGATGACAGAGTGGATGTCTAAAACTAGTGATAGCGCTGTACTGTGGTACCAATTGCTTTCGAAAAACTCGGATGAGTTAGTTGAAAAATAAAGTTTTAACAAGAAATGTCTGAGAAAGTAATTTTGGGGATGGGTGGCCGATGCCAGAGTGGATGTCCTAGACTAGTTATAGTGCAGTACTCGGCATGAATTGCTTTCGAAAACACCGGATGAATTAGTTGGAAAATAAACGTTTGATCAAGAAATGTCTGAAAAGTATTTTTTGGGGGGATGGAGCGATGACAGAGTGGATGTCTCAGACTAGTGATAGTGCTTTACTCTGGCATGAATGGCTTTCTAAAACACAAACCCAGTTGAACTAGTTGAAAATAAAGTCGTTTTAACAAGAAATGTCTGAAAAGTAGTTTTTTGGGGGGATGGGGGCGATGCAGAGGGATGTATCTTACACTAGTTATAGTGCTCTACTCTGGCATGAATTGCTTTCGAAAACCTGGATGAAAATAGTTGAAAATAAAAGTTTTAACAAGAAATGTCTGAAAAGTATTTTTTGGGGGATGGGGGCGATGCCAGAGTGGATGTCTTAGACTAGTTATAGTAGCTGTACTCTGGCATGAATTTGCTTGCGAAAAACCTGAATGAATTAGTTGAAAATAAAGTTTTAACAAGAAATGTCTGAAAAGAATTTTTGGGGGGATGGAGCGATGACAGACTGTGGATGTCTCAAACTAGTGATAGTGCTGTACTGTGGTACGAATTGCTTTCGAAAACCCGGATGAATAGTTTTGAAAATAAAGTGTTTAACAAAAAATGTCTGAAAAGTATTTTTTTGGGGATGGGGGGTGATGCCAGAGTGGATTTCTTAGACTAGTGATAGGATGCTGTATTTTGTGGTAACGAATTGCTTTCGAAAACCGGATGGATGAATTAGTTTGAAAATAAGTTTTAACAAGAAATGTCTGAAAATTTTTTTTTGGGGGGGGCACTATGGAACGATGACAGAGTGGTCCCCCCCACACCCCCCCCCCCCCCCCCCCCTGTCTCAAACTAGCGATAAAAAACATAGTGCTGTACTGTGGTACGAATTGCTTTCGAAACTCCTGATGAAGTAGTTTTGAAAAATAAAGTTTGAGCAAGAAATGTCTGAAAAGTAATTTTTGGGGGGATGGAGCGATGACAGAGTGGGATGTCTCAGACTAGTGATAGTGCTGTATTGTGGTACGAATTGCTTTCGAAAACCCGGATGAATTAGGTTGAAAATAAAGTTTTAACAAGAAATGTCTGAAAAAAAAGTATTTTTGGGGGGATGGGGCGATGAGAGATTGGTGTGTCAGACTAGTTATAGTTGCTGTACTCTGGGGGGGCATGAATTGCTTTCGAAAACCCGATGAATTAGTTTTGAAAATAAGTTTTGACAAGAAATGTCTGAAAGTATTTTTGGGGGATGGGGGGCGATGCAAGAGTGAGAATGTCTCAGACTAGTTTATAGTGCTGTACTCTGGCATGAATTGCTTTTTTTTCGAAAACCCAGATGAAATTAGTTGAAAAATAAAAGCTTTAACAAAGAAATGTCTGAAAAGTATTTTTGGGGGGGGATGGGGCGCGATGACAGATTGGATGTCTCAGACTAGTTATAGTCGCTGTACTCCCATCCGCATGAATTGCTTTTTGAAAACCCGGATGAATTTGCTGAAAATAAAGTTTATTAACAAGAAATGTCTGAAAAGTATTTTTTGGGGGATGGGGGCGATGCCAGAGTGGATGTCTTAGACTAGTTATAGTGCTGTACTCTGGCATGAATTGTAGTTTCAAAAACCCGGATGAATTAGTTGAAAATAAAGTTTTAACAAGAAATGTCTGAAAAGTATTTTTTGTGGGAATGGGGGCGATGCCAGAGTGGATATCTTAGACTAGTTATAATGCTGTTAATCTGGCTTGAATTGCTTTCGAAAAAAAACCCGGAAGAATTAGTTGAAAATAAAGTTTTAACAAGAAATTGTCTGAAAAGTATTTTTGGGGGATGGGGCGATTACAGATTGGATGTCTCAGACTAGTTATAGTGCTGTACTCTGGCATGAATTGCTTTCGAAAACCCGGATGAATTTAGTTTGAAAAATAAAGTTTTAACAAGAAATGTCTGAAAGTATTTTTTTGTGGGATGGGGGGCGATGCCAGAGTGGATATCTTAGACTAGTTATAATGCTGTAACTCTGGCTTGAATTGCTTTCGAAAACCCGGAAGAATTAGTTGAAAATAAAGTAGTTTAAAAAGAAATGTTCTGAAAGTTATTTTTGGGGGATGGGGCGATTACAGGGATTGGATGTCTCAGACTAGTTATAGTGCTGTTCTCTGGCATGAATTGCGTTTCGAAAAACCCGAATGAATTAGTTGAAAATAGAGTTTGACAAGAAATGTCTGAAGTATTTTTGGGGGGATGGGGGCGATGACAGATTGAATGTCTCAGACTAGTTATAGTGGCTGTACTCTGGCATGAATTGCTTTCGAAAACACCCGGAATGAATTAGTTGAAAATAAAGTTTTTTAACAAGAAATGTCTGAAAAGTATTTTTTGTGGGATGGGGGCGATGCCAGAGTGGATGTCTTAGAATAGTTATAGTGCTGTACTCTGGCAGGAATGCTTTCGAAAAACCCGGATGAATTAGTTGAAAATAAAGTTTTAACAAGAAATGTCTGAAAAGTATTTTGGGGGGGGGGAAGTGGGGAATTGGGCGCTATGTTGTCTTGACTGAGATTGGATGTCTCAGACTAGATTGGTTATAGGTGTTATTGTGTACTCTGGCATGGGGGAAATTGCTTTCGAAAACCCAGATGAATTAGTTGAAAATAAAGTTTGACAAGAAATGTATGAAAAGTATTTTTTGGGGGATGGGGGGCGATGCCAGAGTGGATGTCTCAGACTAGTATAGTGCTGTACTCTGGCATGAATTGCTTTCGAAAACCCGGATGAATTAGTTGAAAATAAAGCTTTAACAAGAAATGTCTGAAAAGTAATTTTTTGGGGGGATGGGTGGCAATGACAGATTGGATGTCTCAGACTAGTTATAGTGCTGTACTCTGGCATGAATTGCGTTGCGAAAACCCGGATGAAATTTGCTGAAATAAAAGTTTTAACAAGAAAATGTCTTGAAAAGTATTTTTTTGGGGGATGGGGGGCGATGCAGAGTGGATGTCTCTTAGACTAGTTATAGTGCTGTACTCTGGATGAATTGCTTTCAAAAACCGGTTTGAATTAGTTTTGAAATAAAGTTTTAACAATAAATGTTCTGAAAAAGTATTTTTGGGGGGATTGAGCGATGACAGTGGATGTCTCAGACTAGTGATAGTGCTCTACTCTGGCATGAATTGCTTTCGAAAACAAAAACCCGATGAAGAACTAGTTGAAAAAAAGTTTTTAACAAGAAAATGTCTGAAAATTTTTTTGGGGGGGGATGAGCGATGACAGAGTGGATGTCTAAAAACTAGTGATAGCGCTGTACTGTGGTACCAATTGCTTTCGAAAAACTCGGGGGGGGGGGGGATGGAAAAAAAAAAAAGGGGTTAGTTGAAAAATAAAGTTTTTAACAAGGAAATGGTCTGAAAAAGTAATTTTGGGGGGATGGGGGCGATGCCAGAGTGGATGTCCTAGACTAGTTATAGTGCAGTACTCTGGCATGAATTGCCTTTTTTTTTTTTCGAAAACCCGGATGAATTAGTTGAAAATAAGTTTTGAGCAAGAAATGTCTGAAAAGTATTTTTTGGGGGGATGGAGCGATGACAAGAGTGGATGTCTCAGGACTAGTGATAGTGCCCCCCCTTGTATTGTGGTACAAAATTACATTCGAAAAAATCCGGATGGAATTAGTTGAAAATAAAGTTTAACAAGAAATGTCTGGAAAAAGTATTTTTGGGGATTGGGCGATGACAGATTGGATGTCTCAGGATACTAGTTTTAGTACTGTACTCTGGCATGAATTGTTTCGAAAAACCCGGGATAAAAGTTGAAAATAAAGTTTTAACAAAGAAATATTTGACAAGTAGTTTTGGGGGAGGGGGCGATGACAGCTTGGATGTCTCAGACTAGGTTTTAGTGCTGTACACTGGCATTAATTGCTTTCGAAAACCCGGATGAATTTGCTGAAAATAAAGTTTTAAAAAAAATGTCTGAAAGTATTTTTTACGGGGAGTGGGGGCGATGCCAAAAGATTTGGATGTCTTAGACTAGTTATAGTGCTATACTCTGGCATGAACCTTTGCTTTCGAAAAACCCGGATGAATTGAGTTGAAAATAAGTTTTAAAAAGCAATGTCTGAAAAATATTCCAACTTTTTTAGGGGGATGGTGGGGGCGATGACAGATTGGATGTCTCAGACTAGTTATCAGTGCTGTACTCTGGCATGATTGCTTTCGAAACCCGGAGTGAATTAGTTGAAAAATAAAAGTTTTTTAACAAGAAATGTCTGAAAAGTATTTTTTTGGGGGATGGGGGGATGGCCAGAGTGGATGGCTTAGAATAGTTATAGTGCTGTACTCTGGCATGAATTGCTTTCGAAAACCCGGATGAATTAGTTGAAAATAAAGTATAAACAAGAAATTTCAGAAAAGTATTTTTTGGGGGATAGAGCGATGACAGAGTGGATGTCTCAACGTAAGTGATAGTTCTTGTACTCTGGCATGAATTTGTTTTTCGAAAACAAAAACCCGGATGGAACTAGTTGAAAATAAAAGTTTTAACAAGGAAATGTCTGAAAAAGTATTTTTTGGGGGGGGGATGGAGGGATGCCAAGTGGATGTCTTAGACTAGGTTAAGTGCTGTACTCTGGCATGGAATTGCTTTCGAAAACCCGGTTTGAATTAGTTGAAAATAAAATTGTAAACAAGAAATGTCAGAAAAGTAATTTTGGGGGAGGGAGCGATGCCAGAGTGGGATGTCTTAGACCAGTTATAGTGCTGCTATACTAGCAGTGAAATTGAAACTTTCGAAAAACCCGGGATGAATTAGTTGAAAATAAAGTTTGGCAAGAAATGTCTTTGAAAAGTATTTTTTGGGAGGGATGGGGGTCGATGACAGATTGAATGTCTCAGACTAGTTTTAGTGCTGTACTCTGGCAAGATTTTTTTTTTTTTTGCTTTCGAAAAACCCGGGGGAAGAATTAGTTGAAAATAAAGTTTTTAACAAAGAAATGTCTGAAAAAGTATTTTTGGGGGATGGGGCGATGACAGATTGGATTCTCAAACTAGTTATAGTGGGCTGTACTCTGGCATGAAATTGCTTTCGAAAACGGGGATGAATTATTTGAAAATAAAGTTTTTTTAACAAGAATGTCTGAAAAAGTAATTTTTTGGTGGGATGGGGGGGCGATGCCAGAATGGATGTCTTAGACTAGTTATAGTGCTGCTTACTCTGGCATGGGAATGCTTTCGTGAAAACCCGGATGAAATTAGTTGAAAAAAAATTAAAAAGTTTTTTAACAAGTAAATTTTCTGAAAAGTATTTTTTGGGGGGATGGAGCGATGACAGAGTGGATGTCTCAGAATAGTGATAGTGCTGTATTGTGGTACGAATTGATTTCAAAACCCGGAGTATGACATTAGTTGAAAATAAAGTTTTAACAAGAAATGTTGAAAAAAAGTATTTTTTGGAGGATGGGGGCGATGAAACAGATTTGGATGTCTCAGACTAGTTATAGTTGTGTGTACCTGGCCAGAAATTGCTTTCGAAAAACCCGGATCCCGAATCAGTTGGAAAATAAAGTTTTTGACAAGAAATGTCTGAAAAGTATTTTTTGGGGGATGGGGGGGTAATGCCAGAGTGGATGTCTCAGACTATTATAGTGCTGTACTCTGGCCAAGAATTGCTTTCGAAAACCCCGGATGAATAGTTGAAAAATAAAGCTTTAACAAGAAATGTCTGAAAAAGTATTTTTTGGGGGGATGGGGGCGATGCCAGAGTGGATGTCTTAGACTAGTTATAGTGCTGTGCTCTGGCATGAATTGCTTTCGAAAACCGGATGAATTTTGAAAAATACAAGTTTTTAACAAGAAATTTTGTTTTCTTTTTGAAAAGTATTTTTTGGGGATGGGGGTGATGCCAGAGTGGATATCTTTAGAATATCCTTTATAGTGCTGTAATCTGGCATGAATGCTTTTGAAAACCCGGATGGAATTAGTTGAAAAATAAAGTTTTACAAGAAATTTTTTCTGAAAAAGTATTTTTTTTTGGGGGATGGGGGGGGCGATGACAGATTAGATGTCTCAGACTAGTTATAGTGCTGTACTATGGCATGAACTTGCTTTCAAAAACCGGTTGAATTAGTTGAAAATAAAGTTTTAACAATAAATGTCGGGAAACGTATTTTTGGGGGATTGAGCGATGACAGAGTGGATGTCTCAGACTAGATAGTTATAGTGCTGTACTCTGGCAAAATGAATTGCTTTATTCCAAAAAACCCGGATGAATTAGTTGAAAATAAAAGTTTGAGCAAGAAATGTCTGAAAAGTATTTTTTGGGGGGATGAGGGCCGATGACAGAGTTTTTTTGTGGAAAAACAAAAAAAAAAAAAAAAAAAAAAAAAAAAAAACAAAAATGTTTTTTTTCTCAGACTAGTGATAGTGCTGTAAATTGTGGTACAAATTACTTTCGAAAAATTCGGATGACTTAGTTGAAAATAAAGTTTTAAACAAAAGAAATGTCTGAAAAGGGGGGTATTTTTGGGGATTGGGCGGATGACAGATTGGATGTTCTCAGACTATGGTTTTATAGTGCTGCGTACTCTGCCATGAAATTGCTTTCGAAAACCCGGATGAATTAGTTGAAAATAAAGTTTTAACAAGAAATATTTTGAAAAGTAGTTTTCGGGGATGGGGGCGATGACAGCTTGGATGTCTCAGACTAGTTATAGTTTTGCTGTACAACTGGCATTAATTGCTTTCGAAAACCGGATGAATTTGCTGAAAATAAAGTTTTAAAAGAAATGTCTGAAAAGTATTTTTTGGGGGGATGGGGGGCGATTGCCAGAGTGGACGTCTTTAGACTAGTTATAGTGCTGTACTCTGGCATGAATTGCTTCGAAAACCCGAATGATTAGTTGAAAATAAAGTTTTAACAAGAAAATGTCTGAAAAAGTAATTTTTTTTGGGGAATAGGGGGGGGTGGTTCCAGATTGGATGTCTCAGACTAGTGATAGGGCTTGTACTGTGGTATGAATTGCTTTTCGAAAACCCGGATGAATTAGTTGAAAAATAAAGTTTTAACAAGAAATATTTGAAAAGTAGTTTTCGGGGATGGGGCGATGACAGCTTGGATGTCCCTCAGAACTAGTTATAGTGCTGTAAACTGGCATTAATTGCTTTCGAAAACCCGGATGAATTTGCTTTGAAAATAAAGCTTTAAAAAGAAATGTCTGAAAAGTATTTTTGGGGGAATGGGGGGCCGATGCCAGAGTGGATTTCTTAGACCTAGTTTTATAGTTGGGCTGTAACTCTGGGCATGAATTGCTTTCGAAAAAACCGAATGGTTTTTTTTTTTAGTTGGAAAAATAAAGTTTTACAACAAGAGAGTCTGAAAAGTATTTTTGGGGGGATGGGGGGGTGGATGCCAGAGTGGATGTCTTAGACTAGTTATATTGCTATACTCTGGCATGAATTTCTTTTCGAAAACCCGGATGAATTAGTTGAAAATAAAAGTTTTAAAAAGAAAATTGTTCTGAAAAATATTTTTTGGGGGATTGGGGCGATGACAGATTGGATATCTCAGAACTGATTATAGTGCTGTATTCTGGCATGAATTGCTTTCGAAAACCCGGGTGAATTGGGGGTTGAAAATAAAGTTTTAACAAGAAATGTTTGAATAGTATTTTTTGGGGGGGGAATAGGGCGATGACAGATGTGGATGTCTCAGACTAGTGATAGTTGCTGTACTCTGGCATGAATTGCTTTCGAAAAACACAAAACCCGGATGAACTAGTTTTTAAAATAAAGTTTTAACCAGAAATATCTGAAAAGTGTTTTTTTTGGGGATGGGGGGCGATGCCAGGAGTGGATGTTCTTAGAAACTAGTTTAGATGCTGTAACTCTGGCATGAATTGCTTTCGAAAACCCGGATGAATTAGTTTGAAAAAAAGTATTAACAAGAAATGTCAGAAAAGTATTTTTTGGGGGGATAAAAAAAAGAGCGATGACAGAGTGGATGTCTAAGACTAATGATAGTTCTGTACTCTGGCATGAATTGCTTTCGAAAACAAAAACTCGGATGAACTAGTTGAAAAATAAAGTTTTAGCAAGAAAATGTCTGAAAAGTATTTTTTGGGGGATGGAGCGATGCCACAGTGGATGTCTTAGACTAGTTATAGTGCTGTAATCGGGCATGGCGATGTGAATTGCTTTCGAAAACCCGGATGAATTAGTTGAAAATAAATTTGTAACAAGAAATGTCAGAAAAGTAATTTTTGGGGGAGGGGGCGATGCCAGAGTGGATGTCTCTTAGACTCAGTTATAGTGCTGTACTTACTCTGGCATGAATTGCTTTCGCAAAACCTGGATCGAAAAAAAAACCAATTTTTTTTAAAATTTTTTTTTAGTTGAAAATAAAGTTTGAGACAAGAAATTTCTGAAAAGTATTTTTTGGGAGGTGGAAGCATGACAGAGCGGATGTCTCAGGACTAGTGATAGTGCTGTATTGTGGACACGAATTGCTTTCGGAAAAACCCGGTATGGATGAATTAGTGTGAAAAATACAATTTAAAAATTCCTTTTTCCTTTTTTGTTTTGTTTTTTTAAAAGAAATGTCTGAAAAGTATTTTTTTGGGGATGGGGTGGATTTGACAGATTAGATGTCTCAGGACTAGGTATAGGTGTCTGTGACTCTGCATGAATGGCTTTCGGAAACCCGGAAAAGAATTAGTTGAAAATTAAGTTTTGACAAGAAATGTCTGAAAAGTATTTTTGGGGAAATGGGGGGCGATGCCAGAGTAAGCGTGGAACTCTTAGACTATGTTATAGTGCTGTACTTGCATGAAAATTTTTTTCAAAAACCCGCAATAAAAGGTTAGTATGAAAAACAAAGTTTTAACAAGAAATGTCCAGACAAAGTATTTTTGGGGGATGGGGGTGATGCCAGAGTGGAATCTTAGACTAGTTATGATTGTGTCACTCTGGCAAGAATTGCTTTCGAAACCCACGATGAATTAGTTGAAACAATAAAGTTTTAATCAAGAAATGTCCCAAAAAGCATTTGTTGGGGGGATGGGGGGCGATGACAGATTGGATGTTCTCAGACGTAGTTATTTTGCTATAACTCTGTTATGATTGCTTTCGAAAACCCAGTGAATAAGTTGAAAATAAAAGTATTTAAAAAGAAACGTCAGATCGCATGAACAGAGTGGAGATGTCTCAAGACTAGTGATAGTGCTGTATCTGGTGCATGAATTTGCTTTCGAAAACACAGATCCAGATGAACTAGTTTGGTGAAATAAAGTTTTTAAGAAGACAATGTTCTGAAAAGTATTTTTTGGGGATTGGGGGGGCTTTATGCCAGAGTGGATGTCTTTAGACTATTTAGTGCTTACTATGGCAAAAAAATAAATGAATGCTTTGGAAAACCCGGATGGATTAGTTGGAAAATAAAGTTTTAACAAGAAAGGTCGAAAAGTATCTTTTTTGGGGGATAGAGCGATGAACAGAGTGGATTGTCTCAGACTAGTGATAGTGCTGTACCTATCATGAATTGCTTTCTTTGCCTTCGAAAACACAAGCCCGGATGAACTTAGTTGAAAAATAAAGTTTTTAACAAGAAATGTCTGGAAAAAAAAGTATTTTTTGGGGGATGTAGCGATGCCAGAGTGGAGTGTCTTAGCAAACTAATTATAGTGCTGTACCTGGGGCACTCTTTGCATTGCTTTCGAAACAAGGGGGCCCGATGAATTAGTTGAAAATAAAGTTTTAACAAGAAAAGGTTTTCTCTGAAAAAGTACTTTTTTTGGGGTAATGGGGGGCGATGCCATGAGTGGACGTCTTAGGACAGTTTTATGAGTGCGTGTAATCTGGCAAACATGGAATTTTGCTGTCAAAAAACCCGGAATGAATTAGTTGAAATAAAAGTTTTTACACAAATCTCCACAAAAGTCTTTTTGGGTGGGAAAAGAGCGATGGACAGAGTGGATGTTTCAGACTCAAAGTGATAGTGCTGTACTCTATTATGAATTTGCTTTCGGAAAACACAAACCCGATGAACTAGTTGAAATAAAGGGGGGGGGGGTTTTAATTTAACAGAAATGTCTGAAAAGTATTTTGGGGGGTGGATATGTGGAGTGATTCCACAGAGTGGATGTTTCTAGAGCGTAAGTTATAGTGCTGCTGGTACTCTGGCATGAATTGCTATTCGAAAGCCCGGATGGAATTAGTTGAAAATAAAGTTTTAACAAGAAATGTCTGAAAAAGTATTTTTGGGGGATGGAGCGATGACGAGATGGATGTCTCAGACGTGATAGTGCTGTACTCTGGCATGAAAATGCGTTTTGAAAACCCGGATGAATTTGCTGAAAATAAAGTTTTGAACAAGCAAATGTCTGAAAGTATTTTTTGGGGATGGGGGTGATGCCAAAAGTTGATGTCTTAGACTAGGTTATAGTGCTGTACTCGGCGACATGAAATGCTTTCGAAAAACCACGAATTGAATTAGTTGAAAATAAGTGTTTTAACAAGAAATGTCTGAAAAAGTAATTTTTTGGGGGATGGGGTCGATTCCAGATTGCATGGATCAGACTAGTTGATAGTGCTGTACTGGTGGTACGAATTGCTTTCGAAAAAGAAAAAAAAAAAACCCGGGACGAATTTTACGTTGAAAATAAAAAAAAAAAAAAAGTTTTAACAAAACCATGTATGAAAAGTATTTTTTGGGGGATGGGGGTGATGCAGAGTGGATGTCCTAGACTAGGTTATATTGCTTGTTACTATGGGCATGAATGCTTTCGAAAAACCCGGATGAATTACTTGAAAATAAAAGTTTTTAACAAGAAATGTCTGAAAAGTCTGTTTTTGGGGGAAAAAAAAATGGGGGGCGATGACAAGATTGTGGAGTCTGAGACTCTTATAGTGCTGTACTCTGGCCTGAATTGCTTTCGAAAAACACAAACCCGGATGAAATAGTTGAAAATAAAGTTTTAACAAGAAATGTCTGAAAGAGTTTGTTTTTTTTGGAGGGATGGTGGCGAATGCCCAGAGTGGATGTCTTAGATAAGTTATAGTGCTGTACTCCTGGCATGAATTTGCTTTCGAAAAAACGTGGATGAATATAGTTGAAAAAAAAAGTTTGTAAACGAAGGGAAAACAACAAAATGTCTGAAAAAGTATTTTTGGGGGGATGGAGCGATGACAGAGTGGATTTCTCAAAACTAGTGAGAGTGCTGTACTGTTGTACGAATTGACTTTCGAAAACCCGGATGAATTAGTTGAAAATAAATGTTTATACACAAGAAATGTTTGAAAAGTATTTTTTGGGGGATGGGGGCGATGCCAGAGTGGTATGTTCTTGGAATAGTTATTTAGTGCTAGTACTCTGGCATTGAATGCTTCCGAAAACCCGGATGAATAGTTGAAAATAAAATTTTGAGCAAGAAATGTCTGAAAGAATATTTTTTGGGGGGATTGAGCGATGACAGAGTGGAAGTCTCAGACTAGTGATAAGTGCTGTATTTTTTTTTTTGTTTTTTTTTCTTTTTGGGGGTGCGAATTGCTTTCGAAAAAAACCAGATGAAAAATTAAGTTGAAAAAAGAACGTTTTTTTAACAAGAAATGTCTGAAAAGTATTTTTGGGGGATGGGGGCGCGAGGCCATGAATGGATGTCCTTAGGACCATAGGTATAGTGCTGTACTCTGCATGAATTTGCTTTTGAAAAACCCGGATGGAATTAGTGTGAAAAATAAAGTTTTTGACAAGAAATGTCTGAAAAAGTATTTTTGGGGGATGGGGGGCGCTGACAGGAGTGGATGTCTTAGACTCGTTAATCGTGCTGTACTCGCTGGCATGCAATTGCTTTCGAAAACCGGATGAATTAGTTGAAAATAAAGTTTTAACAAGAAATGTCTGAAAAAGCATTTTTGAGGGATGGGGCGATGACAGAATTGGATGTCTCAGACTAGTTATAGTGCTGTAACTCTGGCATTGGAATTGCTTTCGAAAACCCGGATTAATTAGTTGAAAATAAAATTTTAAAACACAAAACGTCCTGAAAAGTATTTTTTGTGGGATGGGGGCGATGCCAGAGGATGTTAAAGACTAGTTTATAGTGGCTGTACATCTGGCATGAATTTGCTTTGCGAAAACCCCAGATGAATTAGTTGAAAATAAAGTTTTAAGAAAAAATGTCTGAAAAGTATTGTTTTTTGGGGGATTGAGCGATGGTCAGATTGGATTTCTCAAACTAGTCGATTCAGTGCTTGTACTGCTGGTACGAATTTGGTTTCGAAAACCCGGACGCATGAATAGTTGAAAATTAAAGGTTTGAACAAGAAATGCCTGAAAAGTATTTTTTGGGGGGATGGAGCGATGACAGAGTGGAATGTCTCAGACTAGTGATAGTGCTGTACTGTGGTACGGAATTGTGTGGGGGGGGAAAACCCGTGATGGATGTCTCGTAGACTAGTTTTATAAGTAGCTGTACTCTGACATGAATTGCTTTCGAAAAACCGGGATGAATTCGTTGAACAATAAAGTTTTAAACCAGAGAAAGGTCTGAAAAGTATTTTTGGGGGATGGGGGCGATGCCAGAGTGGATGTCCTTAGACTAGTTTTATATTGCTGACTCTGGCCGAATTGCTTTCGAAAACCCGGATGAATTAGTTGAAAATAAAGTGTGAGCAAGAAAATGTCCTGAAAAGTATTTTTGGGGGGATTCAGCGATGACAGAGTGGAAAGTCTCAGGACTAGTGATAGTGCTGTATTGTGGGGCGAATTGCTTTTCGAAAACCCAGGATGAATTAGTTGAAAATAACTGTTTTAACAAGAAATGTCTGAAAAGTATTTTTGGAGGATGGGAGGATGAAGATTGGATGTCTCAGCACTAGTGATAGTGCGGTACTCTGGGCATGAATGCCTTTCGAAGACCCAGATGAATGTAGTGAAAATAAGTTTTGACCAAGAATGTCTGAAAAGTATGTTTTGGGGATGGGGGGCGTGCCAGGTGGATGTCTTAGACATAGTTATAGGCTGTACTCGGCATGAATCTGGCAAGGCGTCTTCAGCACCGAAAAGCACACCCAAGAGAACAAGCTAAAAAAAAACAAAGATAAAAACTAAAAACCAATATAAAACCACCAACAAAACAATTAGAAAAAAACAACAAAAAAAAAATAAAATGTTACAATCGGCGCAAAACTAATCCACGTAGGGAAAAGATTGCGTAATTATAGAGTTACTCAGTGAGGACACCAGGAGTAACTGAGGAAAAAATAAAAAATACGTAAATTACTTTAATTATTCAGTTGCCGAAAAAATCCTTTTGTTAGCTATTACTGAAGCAAAATCGTTTTGGTCTAGTCATGGTAGATATAGTCCCCTGGTGATTATTTAAAATTCATTACTCCCTTATTGACTGTTGATTTCACTCTTTAGAAGGTTATCATACATTGGGTCAATATTTTTAAATTACCACCCGTGTCCCTATTTTATGGAAAGGTTAGTGCAACACTATGTTTTTTTAAGGGTTTCTATGGGTCCCCCTGGGGGGGCCCCCCAAATATTGGGTGTACCCCTTATCATTACGAAAACAGCCAGGGCTTCATCAAATTTTACAAAATGAATCTGGTTTTAAGACCAAATATGCTGTCTGCTAAAGCTGAAACGAAAGTTCCTGGAGGCTGTGCTTAATGTGTAGGGTTTTTTTTCTATTGAGTTTTCGGTGTTCAATAAAACCGTTTCAACTAAATTGTTTGGTGAGGTCCTGCTACCAATATAGAACTTACCACCAAGACACGGGAAATGTTATATCACCCCACTTACTAACTTTTCCCCCGAGTTAAAATCCTTGACCAGAACTAAAAAAACTACCCCATTGGCCCTCAGCGATTGGAAACATGTAATCAATAACCAAATTTACGTAAGACCAGTGAACGTTTGCTCACCACCAACAAGGTCCATATGGGAAATGAAATGAAGCTTTTTGATACAACTAAATCTAAAGACTAGAGAAACCTCCAATAACCCTACTACTATGTGTAACCCGTCTATTTTCAAATTCATTTTATCATTGGAATAAGCCTTTTAAAAATTGGATAACTATTACAAAAACAAAAAATATCCCCTCAAGTATACCAATTCCGAATCCAGAAATTCCTGGGAACAAATTTTAAAAGGCTCTATCCACTAGTGAAATTACAACCGAAAAAAGTAAGGCCCCCCTTTTCACCAACATAGGTGTGGCAAGATATGAAATTTTAAAGGCCTATTCATTAGTGCGTAGGTTTTCTGTAAATCGAGAAAAGAAATGGAGATCCCTTTTAATTAATAAAAATATCCAGAAAAGGTAATGTATTATTATCCTCAAATAATCAACTGTAAATTTAAATTTTTATTATCAAAACTATTTAAAATGCGTACAAAAAAAGGTCCCTAAGGAGTCCAATCCATGTTTCCCAAACGCACACCACATCATCCATGAACCTACCCAAGAAGGCAAGGGTAAGATTCCTAAAAATGTTTATAGCTGAGGTTTCAAGGGCATCTATGAATCACTTTTTTGCCAGATACAGAGAAAAGAGAAGCCCCCACTAGGTAACCCAAAAAGTTGGGTCATTTAAAACTCCCCTCGAAAACCAAAATAAAAAGAAATTCTTACCGAATAATTATTCTCATAATGAAACAATATCCAAACTGGCTTAACTCACATCCTTATTAAATCAAAGTAGGATGCAAGAAGGAATAAGTGATTTTTCCGAAATCTTTTAGAAATTTACCGCATTTGGACTGAAAATTAAACAAAATTAAAAAATAAATTAAGCCTGATAGCTTTTAAATCACGTAATTTATGAACAAAGACAGAGACGTGTTTCAACTGTCTAAGGACTTAAATTCTGCTGAAAACTTTTAGAATAACCTTCCATCTGACATTTTATACTAATTAAGGATGGCCTTGATCTTTTCGCCATTATTTTCATGTCCAAGGTTCTTTGGTTTACAAGTTTAATAAACTTTGTTGAGAATTTTTCCAATAACAAAATATTCAGATGTTTTTTTTGTATCACTCGTCATTGTCTGGGTCCCGCAATTAGAATTTGTCTTCTAACCTCTCAATATTCAACAGGAAGCCGTTTTGTCGAAGGGTTTCTAAGTTCTGTTTTTAAAAACACCAGTCTCCTATTCAATAATATTTGTCAAAGGTGGGAGTCAGGAATTATGGCTTCTATAGATAATGTTGATACTCCTCCAATGAACTTCAGAGCTGAGGATCGTAAGAAACTAAACACCTTAATATGAACTTAATTGGTAAAGCTTTTTCACAAAAAATGACATTTAAATCCTTTGAAAAAAATATTTGAAAAAGGATAAATTCCCTTACTATCACCATCCCAGAGGCCGATAAGGGAAACACGATCGTAATTATGAACAATAGACTTATATAAAGAATTGAAAATCCAAATCCTTATTTCTGGCACCTATTACATACAAAAACCTTATTTATCCTACAGATAATATGTAATCAACAGAAAGGATTAGAGTCAATGAAAATAATTTTCACATGACCCCGACGTTTTATACAAATATTTATCCTAGGGGTTGTTCGGCCCCAAGATCTATGGTCTACCATAGATTACATAAGACTGGATCCCCCCTCCGCCCCATTTTTTTTTTTTGTGTCCAACTGTTCTGTCACCTGTTTCAAATTAAGAAAATGGTTGTCGGTAGATTGGCGTCCACTTTTGGGACCCAAAAAATCAATATTGTAAAAAATATTCGACTGATCGTACTAATAAAATTGCGAATTTCACGCTGGAGGAGAGTTCATTCTTTGGCATTTTTTGATGTGTGTCCATGTAGCTCAAATTGTGATATTAAAAAGGTGCGAGGATCTTTTAAAGTAAATTAGAAAAACCTTTGATATTTAATACAGGATTTGGACGTTGCCAGTTTGGATATTGATGTCATTATATGAGACTATTATTCTGGTAAATGATTTTTTTTTTTTTTGGTTTTCGAGGGGAGTTTATAGACAAATTTTTTGGGTTACCTTATGGGACTTCTCTTCTTCCTTTATTGGCAAAGCTATCCATAGATTCCCTTGAAATCTCCGCTATAAATAGTTTTAGAATCCCCTTGCTTCTGGGGTAGGTTCATGGAATATTGTGGTGTGTGCGTTTGAAACTGGATTGGAACTCCTTAACCTTTTTGTAAGCATTTAATAGTTTTTGATAACAATATTAATTTACATTGAATTTGAGATAATAATAAATTTGACTTTTCTGGATATTTTTTAATTAAGAGGGACTCCATTTATACTTTTTCTCTCGATTACAAAGAAAAACCTACGCACATGATTAGGATATTTAAATTTTTCATTCTTGCCACCCTATGTCCCCGGTGAAAAGGGGGGTTGGTAATTTTCACTAGTGGATAGAGCCTTTAAATTTGTTCCCAGGAGTTTCTGGATTCGGAAATTGTTATACTTTGAGGGATCTTTTGTTTTGTAATTTAATCCATTAAGTGTCATTGATAAAATAATTGAGAAATAGACGGGTTAAACATAGTAGTAAGGGTTATTTGAGGTTTCTCGTCGTTTAGATTGTTGTATTCAAAAAGCTTCATTTCATTTACCATATTGGGGGTTTTTTTTTTTAACCTGTTTGGGTGAGAAACTTTCACGGATTTTACGTAAATTTGGTATTGATAACGGTTTCCAATCGCTGAGGCACTGGGTATTTTTTTAGTTCCTGTTGATGATTTACTCGGTGAAATTTAGTAAGTGGGGTTGTATAAAATTCCGTTTCTTGTGTGAAGTTCTATATTGTAGACTCCCAACAAATTGTTGAAAGGTTTATTGAACACCGAAACTCAT
>JAPEVW010000818.1:0-45571 GCA_027921565.1 Artemia sinica | reverse complement strand
AAACTTGAGGTATTTTTTTAGAAGATGATTTTAGAAGATATTTAGAGGAGAATTTTAGGTGAAACTCTGTGGTCGTTATATACACAAGTATTCCATTTGAACAGTCTTGTCGTCCCCTACCCAAAGACCACCCTGCCCCAATCCCCAAGAAACCCCAGCCCCCCCCCATCCCCAACACCGAATGAACCCCCTGCCCCAAGTCCCCCCGGTCCCCAATTCCCCCCCGAGCACCAAGGCCCCCCGACCCCCAAAGGCCCCCGTCCCCCAATGCCCCCCGGCCGTCAAAAGCCCTCCGAGCCCCAAAGGCCCCCCGATCCAAAAGAAGGCCACCGATCCTCAATCCCCGCCCCCACATTTTTTAATACTTTTGATTCTATTTGTTTGCATGTCCTGTTTGATTTTTGCAACTTCATGAATTTGTCTTTGTTAGTTTTGAATGTCTAAATTGTCCTGTCATTTTCGTTTGTGTGTCTGATTCTATTTGTTACATGTCTGGGTTTGATGTTTTCAGTCCAAAATTTGTCTTTGTTGTTTGAATACCTAAAGTGTCTGTCCTTTCTCCTGTTTGGGTGTTTGATTCTTTTGTTTGCATGTCGGGTTTGTGTTTGCAAGTCCAATAATTTGTCTCTGTTTGTTTGAATGTCTAAAGTGTCCCTGTCCTCTCGTTCGGGTGTCTAATTCTAGTTTGTTTCATGTCTGCGTTGATGTTTGCACGTCCAAGAATTTGTCTTTGTTGGTTTGAATGTCTTAGTGTCTGTCCTTTCTCTGTTTGGTTCTGATTCTCTTTGTTTGCATGTGCTGGGTTGATGGTTGCAGTCCAAGAATTGTCTTTGTTGGTTTTGATCTCAAAAGTTCTGGTCTTTCTCTGTTTGGCTGTTTGATTCTATTTGTTTGCATGGTCTGGTTGGTGTTTGCAAGCCAAGAGTGTCTTTGTGCTTGATGTCAAAATGACTGTCTTTCCCTCGTGTTTTCTGTGTCTGATTCTAGTTGTTTTGCATGTCTGGGTTGGTGTTTGCAGTCCAAGTATTTGCTTTGTTGGTTTTTAATGTCTGAGTGTCTGTCTTTCTCAGTTTGTGTGTTCTGATTCTTTGTTTGCATTCTGGATTTGATGTTTTGCAAGTCCAAGAGATTTGGTCTTTGGTGGTTTTGAAATGTCTAAAGTGTCTATCTTTCACTGTTGTTTGTCTGTTCTATTTAGTTTGCATGTCTGGTTGATGTTTGCAGTCCAGTATTTGTCGAGTTTTGGTGAATGTCTAAAGTGTTCGTCTTTCCTCTGTTTGTTTTCTGATTCTATTTGTTTGTATTCTTGTTGTGGTTCTGCAAGTCAACGTATTTTGTTCTGTGTTGGTTTGAATGCTAAAGTGTTTGTCCTTTCACTGTTTGTGTGTCTGATTCTATTGTTGCATGCTTGGGTTGTGTTTTCATCCAAAATTTGTCGTTTGAATATTTTGAATGTCTAAGTGTCTGTCTTTCTCTGTTTGTGTGTCTGATTCTTTTGTTTGCATGTCTGGGTGATGTTTGCAAGTCCAGATTTGTCTTTGTTGGGTTGAATTCTAAGTGTCTATTCTTTCTCTTTTGTGTGTCTTATTCTATTCTGTTTGTTATGTCTGGGTTGTGTCTGCAGTCAAGTATATTTGGCTTTGTGGTTTGAAATGTCCTAAAGTGTTTTGTCTTTCACTGTGTTTTTGTGTCTTTCGAATTTGTTTGCATTGTCGGGTTGTGTTTGCAAGTCCGAATTTGTCTTTGTATTTTGATTTCTAAGTTTCTGTCTTTCCTCTGTTTTTGTTCCTGATTCTATTGTTTGCAGTGTCTGGGTTTGATGTTGCAAGTCCAAAGAATTAGTCTTTGTTGGTTTGAATGTCAAAAGTGTCTGAACTTTCTCTGTTTCTGTGTCTGATTCTTATTTGTTTTCTATTTCTGGGTTTGGTGTTTGCACTCCAAGAATTTGTCTTTGTTGGTTGATGTCTAAGTGTATCTGTCATTTCTCTGTTGTGCGTCTGATTCTTTTGTTTGCATGTCTGGCTTGGTGTTTGCAAGTCCACGATGTGTGATTGTTGGTTTGAATGTCTAATGTCTGTCTTTCCTCTGTTTGTGTTTCTGATTCTTTGTTTGCATGTCTGGTTGTGTTTGCAAGGTCCAAGTATTTGTGAGTGTTGTTTGAATGTCTAAGTGTCTGTCTTTCTCTGTTTGTGTTTCTGATTCTATTTGTTTGCATTTCTGGGTTGGTGTTTTTCAAGTCCAAGTATTTGTCATGGATGGTTTGATGTCTAAAGTTTCTTTCTTTCTATGTTTGTGTGTCTGATTCTATTTGTTTTTGCTGTCTGGTTGGTGTTTGCAAGTCCAAGATTTGTCTTTGTTGGTTTTGATGCCTATAAGTGGTCTGTCTTCTCTGTATTGTGCATGTCTGATTTCTATATGTTCGCATTCTGGGGTTAGTGTTTTGCAAGTCCACGAATTGCTTGTAGTTTGATGTCATAAGTGTCTGTCTTTCTCTGTTTGGGTGTTTGATTCTTTTGTTGCATGTCTGGGTGGTGTTTGCAAGCCAGAATTTGTCTTTGTTGTTTGAAAATGTTAAAATGTCTGTCTCTCTGTTTGTGTGTCTGATTCTTTTTTTGCAGTCTGGAGTTGATGTTTGCAAGTCCAAGTAGTTTCTTTGTTGGTTTGATGTGTAAGTGTCTGTCTTTCTCTGTTTATGTGTCTGATACTATTTGGTTGCGTCGGGGTTCTGTTTTTGCAAGTCGCCAAGAATGTCTTTGATGGTTTGAATTCTAAGTGTCCTGTTTCTTCTCGGTTTGTGTGTCTGTTGGTTTGAATGTCTAAGTGTCTGTCTTTCTCTGTTTGTGTGTCTGATTCTATTTTGTTGCATGTCTGGTTTGGTATTTGCAGCCTAACTATTTGTCCTGGTAGGTTTGAATGTCTAATGTCTGGTCTTCTCTGTTTGTGTGTCTGATTCTATCTTTTTGCATGTCTGGTTGGTGTTTACATGTCCAAGTATTTGTCTTTGTTGATTTGATGTCTAAAGTGTCGTCTTCCTGTTTGTGTGGTCTGATTTTATGTTTTGCATGTCTGTTGGCGTTTGCAAGTCAAAGATTTGTCCTTTGTTGGTTGAATGTCTAAGTGTATTCTTTCTCTGTTTATGTGTCTGATTCTATTTGATTATACATGCTGGGATTAGTTTTCAAGTCCAAGAATTTGACTTTGTTGTTGAAGTCTAAATTTTCTGTCTTTCTCTGTTGTGCGTCTGATTCTAATTTGTTTGCATGTCTGCGTGGGTTGGCATGTCCAAAATTTTCTTTGTTGGTTGTATTCCTAAAGTGTCTTCCTTCTCTGTTTGTTGTCTTATTCTATTTGTTATGCATGTCTGGGTTGGTGTCTGCAAGTCCAATAATTTGTCTTTGGTTGGTTATGATTCCTAAAGGTCTGTCTTCTCTGTTGTGTGGTCTTGATTTCTATTTGTTTGCATGGTCTGGTCGTGTTGCAATCCATATTGTGTATTGTTGTTGAATAGTCTAAAGTGGTTGTCTTCTCTCTTTGTGTGTCTAATTTCCATTTGTTTGCATGTCTGGGGTTGGTGTTTTGCAGTCCAAGTATTTGTGATTGTTTTTGAATGTCTACATGTCTGTCTTTCTCTGTTTGTGTTTCTATTCTATTTGTTTGCATGTCTGGTTTGTGTTTTTGCAAGTCCAAGTGTTGTCATTGATGGTTTGAATGTCTAAGATGTATGTCTTTCTATGTTTGTGTAGTCTGTTCTATTTGTTTGCATGTCGTGTTGGGGTTGCAACTCCAAGATTTGTCTTGTTGGTGCTGCCTAGAGTGTCTGTCTTTTTCTCTGTTTTGTGTCTGATTCATATGTTCCATGTCGGGTTAGTGTTTGAAATCCCAGCATTTGCCTTTGTTAGTTTGAATGTCCTAAAGTGTCCTGTCTTTCTCGGTTTGGTGTTTGATTCGTATTGTTGCAGTCTGTTGGTGTTTGCAAGCCGCAGAATTTGTCTTGTTGTTTGAATGTCTAAAGGTGTCTGTCTTTCTCTAGTTTGTGGTGTCGGATTCTATTTGTTTGCACGTAGTGGGTTTGATTTTTGCAATTCCAATATTTGTCTTTGTTGGTTTGAATGTGTAAGTGTCCTGTCCTTTCTCTGTTTATTTGTGGTCTGATACTATTTGGTTGCACGTCTGGGTTGGTTTTTGCAAGTCCATAAATGTCTTTGATGTTTGAATGTCTAATAGTGTCTGTTTCTTCCGGGTTGTGTGTGCTGTTGGTTTGGAATGTCTGAAGTTTCTGTCCTTCTCTGTCTTGTGTGTCTGATTCTATTTGTTTGTCTGTCTGCGTTGTGTTTACAGTCCAACTAGTTGTCCTGGTAGGTTTTGAATTTCTACAGTGTCGTCTTTCTCTGTTTGTGTGTCTGATTCCTATCTGTTTGCATTCTGGTTGGTGTTTACAGTCCAAGTATTTGTCTTTGTTTATTTAATGTCTGACAGGTCTGTCATTCTCTGTTTGTGGTGTCTAATTTAGTGTTTGCAATGTCTTGTTGGCGTTTGCAAGTCAAAGTAGTTGTCTTTGTTGGTTTGAATGTCAAATGTAGTCTTTCTCTGTTTATGTGTCTGATTCTATTTGTTTACATGTCTGGGTTGTGTTTGCAAGTCCGACTTTGACTTTGTTGGTTGAATGTCTAGTGTCGGTCTTTTCTCGTTTGGGTGTTTGATGCTATTTTGTTTGCACTTCTGGGGTTGATGTCTGCAGTCCAAGAATTTGTCTTTGTGTTTGAATATGTCTAAAGTGTGCTGTCGTCTCTGTTTGTGTGTTTGAGTCGGTTGTTTGCATGTCTGGTTGGTGGTTGCCAAGTCCAGAATTTGTTTTGTGGTTTGAATAAAAAATCCTAAGTGTTGTCTTTCTCTGTTTGTGTGTCTGATTTCTATTGTTTGCATATCTGGGTTGGTTTTTGCAAAGTTCAGTGATTTGTCTTTGTTGTTTAATGTCCTAAAGTGTCTGTCCTTCTCTGGTTGTTTGTCGATTCCATTGTTTGCATTTCTGGGTTTGTGGTTTGCAAGTCCAACTATTTGTCTTGTTGGTTGAGTCTAAAGTGTCTGTCTTTCTCTGTTGTGTGTCCGAGTATATTGTTTGCATGCTGGGTTGTTTTGCAAGTCCAAGAATTTGGTCTGTTGTTGGTTTAATGCTTAAGTGCCTGTCTTTCTCTGTTTTGTGTGTCTGATCTATTTGTTTGCAGGTTCTGGTTGGTGTTTGCATCCAAAATTTGTCTTTGTTGGTTTTAATGCTTAAAGTTTCTGGGGGGGGGGGGGGAGGGGGGGGGGGGGGGGGGGGGGGGGTGGGGGCTTTCTCTGTTTGTGTGTTGATTCATTGGTTTGCATGTCTTGGTTGTGTTTGCGTCCCAACATTTGTCTTGTTGGTTTGAATGTCTAAAATTCTGTCTTCCTCTGTTTATGTGTCTGATTCTTATTTGGTTCATGTCTGTTGTTGTTTTGCAAGCCAAGAGATCGTCTTTGTAGGTTTGAATGTCTAAAGTGTCTGCTTTCTCTGTTTGTGGGGCAGCTTCCTATTGTTTGCATGTCTGGGTTGGTGTTTACAAGTCCAAGTATTTTGTCTTTTTTGTTTAATGTCTAAAGGTGTCTGTCTTTCTCTGTTTGTGGGCTGATTCATTTGTTTGCATGTCTGGGGTTGATGTTTACACTCCAATATTGTCTTTGTGGGTTGAAATGTCTAAAGTGTCTGTCTTTACTCTGTTTGTGTGTCTGTTTCTATTTGTTTGTATGTCGGTTGGTATTTGCAAGTCCAAGAATTTGTCTTTGTTTGGTTTGATGTCTAAAGTGTCTGTCTTTCTCTGTTTGTGTTCTGATTCATTGTTTACATTCTGGGTTGGTGTTTGCAAGTCCACTTTTGTCTTTTTTTGGTCGAATTCTAAGGTGTCGGTCTTTCTATGATTTTGTGTTCTTCATTCTATTTGTTTGCCTGTCTGGGTGGTGTTTCATGTCCAAGTATTTGTCTTTGTTGATTTGATTTGTCTAAAGTGTCTGACATTCTCTGTTTTGTGTCTGATTCTATTTGTTTGCATGTCTGGTTGTTGTTTGCAAGTCCAGAATTTGTCATTGATGTTGAATGTCTAAGTGTTTTTTTTCTTTCTATGTTTGTGGTGTCTGATTCTATTGTTTGCATGTCTGGGTTGGTGTTTGCCAGTCCAAGTATTTGTTTTTGTTGGTTTGATGTCCTAAGAGTATGTCTTTCTCTGTTTATGTGCTGATTCTATTTTGGTTGCATGTCTGGGTTTTTTTTGCAAGTCCAAGAATTTGTCTTTGATGGTTTAGAAAATCTAAATGTCTGTCCTTCTCTGTTTGTGTGTCTGATTCAATTTTGTTTACATTCTGATTTAGTGTTTGCAAGTCAATAATTTGACTTTGTTTTGGTTGGAATGTCTAAAGTGTCTGTCTTTCTCTGTTGGGTGTTTTGATTCTATTTGTTTGAATGTCTGGGTTGATGTTTGCAAGTCCAAGAATTATGTCTTTGGATGGTTTGAATGTCGAAAGTGGGCTGTCTTATTTCTCTGTCTTGTGTGTTTGATTCTATTTGTTTGCATTCTGGGTTGGTGTTTTGCAGTCCCGAAGAATTTGTCTTTGTTGGTTTTGAATTGTCTAAAGGTGTCTGTCTTTCCTTTTTGTGTGTCTGATTCTATTTGTTTCATGTCTGGGTTGGTGTTTGCAGTCCCAGTGTCTTTGTCTTTGTTGTTTGAATGTCTAAGGGTCCTGTCCTTCTCTGTTTGTTGTTCCTGATTCTATTTGTTTGCATTCTGGGTTGGTGTTGTTGCAAGCCCGAAGAATTTGTCCTTTGTTGGTTTTAACTGTCTAAAGTGGTCTGTCTTTCTCTTTTTGTGTTGTCCTGATTCTATTTGTTTGCATGTCTTGGTTGGGTTTGCAGTCCAAGAATTTGTCTTATGTTGGTTTGAAAATGCCTAAGTGTCTGTCTTTCTCTGTTTTGTTCTGATTCCATTTGTTTGCATGTCAGTGTTGGTGTTGCAAAGTCCAACTAATTTGTCTTTGTTGTTTAATTCTAAAGTGTCTGTCTTACTCTGTTTTGTGTTCTGATTCTATTTGGTTTGCATGTCTGGTTGGTGTTTGCAAGCCTAAGAATTTGCTTTGTTGGTTTGAATGTCTAAAGTGTATGTCCATCTCTCTTTGCGTGTCTAAGTCATTGTTGCATGTCTGGAGTGGTGTTTGCAAATCTAAGTATTTTATTGTTGTTTAATTCTAAGTGTCTGTCCTTTCTCTGTTTTGTGTGTCTGTTCTGTTGTTTGCATGTCTGGGTTGGTGTTGCCGTCCAGAGTATTTTGTCATTTGGATGGTTTGAATGTCTAAAGTGTCTGTATTTCTATTTTGTGTGTCTGATTTTTATTTGTTTGCAATGTCGGGTGGGTGTTTTCAAGTCAACAATTTGTCTTTGTTGTTTTGATGTCCTATAGTGGTCTGTCTTTTTCTGTTTGTGTGTCCTGATTCTATATGCCTTGCATGTCTGGGTAGTGTTTTGCGAGTCCAAGAATTTGCCTTTGTTGGTTTTAAATGTCGAAAGTGCCTGTCTTTCTCTGTTTGGGTGTTTGATTCTATTTGTTGCATGTCTGGTTTGGTGGTTTGCAGCCCAGAATTTGTCTTTGTTGGTTTGATGTCTAAGTGGCCTGTCTTTCTCTGTTGTGTGTCTGTTCTATTGTGTTTGCTGTCTGGGTTGATGTTTGCATTCCAAGGTATTTGTCTTGTTGTTTGAATGTCCTAAGTGTCTGTATTTGCTCTGTTGTGTTGTCTGATTCTATTGTTTGCAATGTCCCTGGGTTGTGTTGCAGTCCAAGAATTTGTATTTGTGGTTTGAATGTCTAAAGTGTCTTTCTTGTCTCTGTTTATAGGTTCTGATTCTATTTTTTGCATTTCTAGCATTAGGTTTTTGTAAGTCCAAAGAATTTTTCTTTGTTTGGTTTAGTGTCTAAGTGTTCTGTCTTTTCTCTGTTTGTGTGTTTGAATTCTTTTGTTTGCATGTCTGGTTGTGTGTTCAGGTCCAAGAATTTGTCATTGATTGGGGTTTGAATTCTAAAGTGTACTGTGCTTTCTATGTTTTGTGTCCTGGTTCCTATTGTTTGCCTGTCTGGTTTGGTGTTTGCAAGTCCCAAGACTTTGTCATTGATGGTTTGAATGTCTAATTGTCTGGCTTTCTATTTTTATGGTGTCTTTTCTATTTGTTTGCATGCTGGGTTGTGATTTGCAAGTCCATTATTTGTCTTTGTTTGAAATGTCCTAAAGTGTCCTGTTTTTCTCTGTTTTTGTGTCTGATTCTATTTGTTTTCATGTCCGGTTGTGTTTGCAAGTCCAAGTATTTGTAATTATTGGGTTGAATGTCTAAAGGTATGTCCTTCTCTCTTTGGTGTGTCTAATTCAATGTGTTTTTGCAGTCTGGTTGGTGTTTTCAATCCAAGTATTTGTATTGTTGGTTTGAATTTCTAAAGTGTCTGTCTTTCTCTGTTTGTGTGTCTGTTCTATTGTTTCAGCTGTCTGTTGGTGTTTGCAAGTCCAAGTGATTGTTCTTGATGGTTTGAATGTCTAAATGTTCTGTCTTTCTAGGGTTTGTGTTTCTGATTCTATTTGTTTGCATGTCTGGGTTGTGTTGCAAGTCCAAATTTGTCTTGTTGTTTGAATGCCTATATGGTCTGTCATTTCTTTCTCTGTTTGTGTGTCTTATTCTATTTGTTGCCATGTCGTGGGTTGGTGTTTGCAGTCCAAGAATTTTTCATTGATGGTTTGAATGTCTTAAGTGTTCTGTATTTCTATGTTTTGTGTGTCTGATTCTAGTTTGTTTGCATGTCTGGGTTGGTGTTTTGCAAGTCCCAAGATATTGTATTGTCTTGGTTTGAATGCCTAAGTGTCTGTCTTTCTCTGTTTTGTGTGTCTGATTCTATTTGTTGCATTTCTGGGTTATTGTTTGCAAGTCCAAGAATTTTTGCCTCTGTTGATGGTTTGAATGTCTAAAATGTCTGGTCCTTCTCTGTGTTGTGTGTCTGTTGGTTTGAGTGTCTAAGGTTGTATGTCTTCTCTCTTGTGTGTCTAATTCATGTGTTTTGCATATCTGGGTTGGTGTTGGCAAGCCCAGAATTTGTCTTGGTTTGGTTTGAATGTCTAAAGTGTCTGTCTTTCTCTATTTGTGTGTCTGATTCTATTTGTTTGCAATGTCTGGGTTGATTGTTTGCAAGTCCACTTATTTGTCTTTGTTGGTTTGAATGTCTAAAGTGTCTGTCTTTCTCTGTTTGTGGTGTCCTGAATTCTATTTGTTTGCATGTCCTGGGGTTGGTGTTTGGCAAGTCCAAGAATTTGTCTGTTGTTGGATTTGCATGTCTAAAGTGTCTGTCTTTTTTCTCTGTTTGTGTGTCCTGATTCTATTTGTTTGCGATGTCTGGGTTGGTGTTTGCAAGTCCAATAAATTGTCTTTGTTGGTTTGAGTGTGCTAAAGGGTCTGTCTTTCTCTCTTTAGATGTGTCCGATTCTATTTGTTTGCATGTCTGGGTTGGTGGTTTGCAAGTCCCAACTAATTTGACCTTTGATGAGTTTTGAATGTACTAAAGTGTCTGTCTTTCCTCTGTTTGTGTGCCCCTGATTCTATTTGTTTTCAAAAAAAATGTCTGGGTTGGTGTTTTGCATGTCCCAATTATTATTTTGTCTTTGTTTGATTTGAATGTTTAAAAGTGTCCTGGTCAGTCTCTGTTTGTGTGTCTGATTCTATTTGTTCGCATGTCCTGGCTGGTGTTTGCAAGTTCTAAGATTTGTCCATTGATGGTTTTGAATATCTAAAAGTGTCCTGTCTTTCTATTTTTATTTTGTTCTGATTCTATTTGTTTGCATGTTTGGGTTGCTGCTTGCCAATTCCAAGTATTTGTCCTTAGTTTTGGTTTCAATGTCTAAGTGGTCTGTCTTTCTCTGTTTATGTGTCTGATTCTATTTGTTGTATGTCTGGGTTGGTTTTTTGCAAGTCCAAAGAATTTATTCTTTGTTGGTTTGAAATGTCTAAAAGTTGTCTGCTTTCTCTGTTGTGTGTGTCTGATTCTGTTCTGTTTGCATGTCTGGGTTTGTGTTTGCAATGTCCGAAGAAGTTTTCTTTGTTGGTTTGAATGCCTGAAAGTTCTGTCTTTTCTGTTTGTGTGTCTGATTTTATTTGTTTGCATGTCTGGGTTGGTGTGTTGCAAGTCGCAACTATTTGTCTTTGTTGGTTTGAATGGTCTAAAGTGTTCTGTCTGTTACTCTGTTTGTGTGTCTGATTTCTATTTTGTTTGCTTGTCTGGGTTGGTGTTTTTGCATGTCCAACTGAAATTGTCTTTATTGATTTGAATATGTTCTAAAGTGTCCTGTCATTCTCTGTTTGTGCGTGTCCCTGATTCTAATTTGTTTTGCATGTCTGGGTTGGTGTTTTGCAAGTCCGAAGTAATTTGTCTTTGTTGGTTTGAATGTCCTAAAGTGTCTGTCTTTCTCTGTTTATGTGTCCCTGATTCCTATTAATGGATGCATGTCTGGGTGGGTTTTTCAAGTCCAAGAATTTGGCTCTTGTTGGTTTGAAAGTCTCAAGTGTACTTTCTTTCTATGTTATTTGTGTGTCTGAAAAATTCTATTTGTTGCATGTCTGGGTTGGTGTTTGCAATCCACATAATTTGTCTTTTGTTGGTTTGAATGTCTAAAGTGTCTAGTCTTTCTCTGTTTGGTGTGTCTGATTCTATTTTGCTTTTGCATGTTCTGGGTTAGTGTTTGTTTTCAAGTCCAAGTATTTTGTCTTTTGTTGGTTTTGAATGTCTAAAGTGTCTGTCCTTCTCGGTTTTGTGTGTCTGATCCTATTCTATTTGGTTGCATGTCCTGGGTTGGTGTTTGCAAGCCCAAGTACTTTGTCTTTGTTGGTTTAAAATGTCTAAAGTGTCTGTCTTTCATCTGTTTGTGTGTCTTATTCTATTTGTTTTAGTGTCTGGTTTGGTGTTTGCAAGTCCAGGAATTTTGGTCTTTGTTGTTTTGACATGCCTAAAGTGGTCATGTCTTTATCTGTTTCGCGTCTGATTCCATTCTGTTTTGTATTTTCCTTGTTTGTGTTTGACATAGGCCAGACATATTTGTAATTTTGATTGACCAGCGTTGCCATGTCTGATTTAAGTGTCTGTCTTTACACCAATATAGATGAACAAAAATACAATAACTATAAAACTCTAACATCGTGAAATTGGCATGGCTATGTCTGGGTTGTGTGCTTGCAACGAAACAGGGTACAATTTGTCTTTTTGTAGCTGGTTGAATGTCCTGCGAAAGTGTCTTGTAGCTTTCCTGTTTGTGTGATCTGATTCTATTTGTTTTGACAGGAATGCAGGTGGTTGGATCACGTCTGTGCAATGGGCCAAGATAGCAGTGTCTTCCGAGGACTTGATCAGTGATAATCGTCTGTCCCTGATAGATGTCAAGGTCAGTTTCGTGGCAAGTTTGTTGTAGTCTATTCTACTTTTGTTTGCAATGATCTATGTTGACAGCTCGTTTTCTCAAAGTCCAAGTCATTGTCAAAGTCGTATGTGTCCTCTGGACAAAATGTCCCCAGACTGTGAACTGCATTTCGAGTATAGTCCTCACATACGTATATTGCATGTTTAGATTCTGATTGTTGTTTGCCAAACCTGCGCATCAGGACTAGGGTTGAGTGATGCATTGCAAGTCCTTAATAAACCTTCTCCCGTATTTCGTGATGTGCGTCATTGATATAGTGCTCAGAAGTTTTGTAGATGGACATATGGGACTCTGACTTGTGGAATGTCTGATTCTATTTGTTAAGGGCATGTCTGAGTTTTAGTGATTTATGCTCAGTCCAGTGTCACTTGTACGTTACAGTCCGATGGTTTGAATGTCTTAAGTGTCTGTCTGAACTGACTGTTTGATTACACCTTCTCTCACGATTTTCTATTTGCGGACAATTGATAATCGTCGATTGGTTTGAGTCGCTCTTCGCAATTCCCAGGAGGAATTTGTCTTTTGTTGAGTTGAATGTCTAAACCGCAATTGCGTGGTACCTGAGGGGCTTCTCGGTAGTTTAGACCAGTATGAGATCAAAGTCACCTTCAAACAATAAATCTATTTGTTTGCATGTCTTGAGTTGAAGCTCATCACTAATGCACGAGTCCAAAGTATGTGCGCCCTTGCTCGCATAGTGTTTGAATGTCGTAAATTTTCAAATCAGGTCCAGAATGCCTTCCTGAATCGTCGTCAGCTAGGTCGTGAAGGTACTGCCCTTGTTCATGCCACTTGGGTTGGTGTTTGCAAGTCGCACGAGGTATATTCGTCTTGTTGCACCTTTGAGGCCGCCATACTGGTAAAGTGTCTATGTCTTTCTCGCGTTGTGCCCTGTCTGCATTCTACGCAGTTTGCATGTCTCGGTGACTTTTGCAAAGGTAATTTGCAAGTCCAAGAAGTTGTCTTTGTTTGGTTTGGAGTGTCTAATCGTGTCTGTCTTTTCTCTGTTTGTATGTGTCCTGAATTCTATTTGTTTTTGCATGTCTCGGGTTTGGTGTTTGCAAGTCCAAGAATTTGTCATTGAATGGTTCGAGTGTCTAAAGTGTCTGTCCTTTCTACATGTTTATGTGTCTGATTCTATTTGTTTTGCATGATTTTTGGGTTGGTGTTTGCAAGTCTAGTATTTGTGTTTGGTTGGTTTGAATGTCTAAAGTGTCTGTATTTCTCTGATTTTATGTGTCTGATTCTATTTGGTTTGCATGTCTGGGTTTTGGTTTTTTGCAAGTCCAAGAATTTGTCTTTGGTAGGTTTGAATGTCTAAAGTGCTTGTCTTCTCTGTTTTTGTTCTATTCTATTGTTTTCATGTCTGGGTTGGTGGTTATGCAAGTCAAGTATCTGTAATTTTGGTTGGAATGTCCCGAAAGTGTCTGTCTTTCTCTGGTTTGTGTGTCCTGAATTCTATTTGTTTTTTGCATGTCCGGGTTGGTGTTTGCAAGTCCCAGTATTGTCTTTGTTGTTTTGAATGTCTAAAGTGTTTTGTCTTTCACACTGTTTGTGTGTCTGATTCTATTTGTTTTGCATGTCTGGGTTGATGTTTGCAAGTCCAAGTATTTGTCCTTTGTTGGTTTGAATGTCTAAAGTGTCTGTGTTTCTTCTGTTTGTGTGTCTGATTCTATTTGTTTGCATGTCTGGGTTGGTGTTTGCAAGTCCAATGGTAATTTGTATTTGTTGTTTGAATGTCTAAAGTGTCTGTCTTTTCTTTGTTTATGGTTGTATGATTCTATTGTTTTGCATGTCTGGGTTGGTGTTTGCAAGTCCAAGAATTGTCTTTGTTGGTTGGAGTGTCTAAAGTGTCTGTCTTTCTCTGTTTGTGTGTCCTGATTCTACTTTGTTTGCATGTCTGGGTTTGGTGTTTGCAAGTCCAACTATTTGTCTTTGATGGTTTGAATGTCTAAAGTGTCTGTCTTTCTCTGTTTGTGTGTCTGACTCTATTTGTTTGCATGTCTGGGTTGGTGTTTGCAGTCCGAGTATTTTGCTTTGTTGTGTGAATGTTTAAAAGTGTCTGTCATTCTCTGTTACGTGTCTGATTCCTATTTGTTTACATGTCTGGGTTGGTGTTTGCAAGTTCCAAGAATTTGTCATTGATGGGTTTGAATATCTAAAGTGTCTAAGTGTCTGTCTTTCTATGTTTATGTGTCCTGATTCTATTATGTTTTGCATGTCTGGGTTGGTGTATGCAAGTCCAAGTATTTGTCTTTGTTGGTTTCAATGTCTAAAGTGTCTGTCTTTCTCTGTTTATGTGTCGTGATTCTATTTGGTTGCATGTCTGGGTTGTTTTTGCAAGTCCCAACTAGATTTGTCTTTGATGGTTTGAATGTCCTAAAGTGTCTGTCTTCTCTGTTTTGGGTGTCTGTTGGTTTGAATGTCTAAAGTGTATGTCATTCTCTCTTTGTGTGTCTATTCATTTGGTTTGCTGTCTGGGTTGGTCGTTTTCAAGTCCAAGTCTTTTGTAGTTGTTGTTTGAATGTCTAAAAGTGTCTGTCTTTCTCTGTTTGTGTGTCTGATTGTATTTTTGTTTTGCATGTCTGGGTTGGTGTTTGCAAGTCCAAGTGATTTGTCCATTGATGGTTTGAATGTCTAAAGTGTCTGTCTTTCTATGTTTGTGTGTCTGATTCTATTTGTTTGCATGTCTAGGTTGGTGTTTTGCAAGTCCAAGAATTTGTTTTTGTTGGTTTGAATGTCTATAGTGTCTGTCTTTCTCTGTTTGTGTGTCTGATTCTATATGTTTGCATGTCCTGGTTGGTGTTTTGCAAGTCCAAGAATTTGCCTTTGTTGATTTGAAATGTCTTAAAGTGTCTGTCTTTCTCTGTTTGGTTGTTTGATTCTATTTTGTTTGCATGTCTGGTTGGTGTTTGCAAGCCCTAAGAATTTGTCTTTGTTGGTTTTAATGCCTATAATGTCTGTCTTCTCTTGTGTTGTGTGTCTGATTCTATATGATTTGCATGTCTGGGTTAGTGTTTGCAAGTTCCAAGAATTTGTCTTGATGGTTTGAATGTCTAAAGGTGTCTGTCTTTTCTCTGTTTATGTGTCTGATTCTATTTGTTTGCATGTGTGGGTTGGGTGTTTGCAAGTCCAGTAATTTGTCTTTGTGGTTTGAATGTCTAAAGTGTCTGTCCTTCTCTGTTTGTGTCTCTGTTCTCTATTTGTTTGCATGTCTTGGTTGGTGTTTTGCAAGCCGGAGAATTTGTCTTTGTTGGTTTGAATGTCTAAAGTGTCTGTCTTTCTCTGTTTGTGTGTCTGATTCGCATTTGTTTGCATGTCTGGGTTGGTGTTTGCAAGTCCACTACACTTGTCTTTGTTGGTTTGAATGTCTAAAGTGTCTGTCCTTTCTCTGTTTAATGTGTCTGATTCTATTTGGTTGCATGTCTAGGTTGGTGTTTGCAAGCCCCAAGAATTTGTCTTTGTAGGTTTTGAATGTCTAAAGTGCCTGTCTTCTCTGTTTGTGTGTCTGATTCTATTTGTTTGCATGTGGGTTGGTGTTTGCAAGTCCTAAGTATTTGTCTTTGTTGGTTTTGAATTGTCTAAAGTGGTCTGTGTTTCTCTGTTTGTGTGTCTGATTCTATTTTTTGCATGTCTGGGGGTTTGGGTGTTTGCAAGTCAAATTTGGATTGGTTGGTTTGAATTGTCTAAAGTGTCCTGTCCTTTCTTTGTTATGTGTGTTTGAATTCTATTTGTTTGCATGTCTGGGTTGGTGTTTGCAATTCCAGGAAGAATTTGTCTTTGTTGGTTGGAGTGTCTAAAGTGTCCTGTCTTTTCTCTGTTTGTGTGTCTGATTCTACTTGTTTGCATGTCTGGGTTGGTGTTTGCAAGTCCAACTATTTGTCTTGATGTTTTGAATGTCTAAAGTGTCTGTCTTTCTCTGTTTGTGTGTCTGACTCTATTTGTTTAGCATGTCTGGGTTGGTGTTTGCAAGGTCCAAGTATTGTCTTTGTTGATTGAATGTTGGAAGTGTCTGTCATTCTCTGTTAGCGTGTCTGATTCTATTTGTTTTACCATGTCTGGGTTGGTGTTTGCAAGTCCAGAGAATTTGTCATTGATGGTTTGAAATATCTAAGTGTCTAAAGTGTCTGTCTTTCATCTTTTATGTGTCTGATTCTATTTGTTTGCATGTGTGGGTTGGTGTTTGCAAGTCCAAGTATTTGTTCTTTGTTGATTTCAATGTCTAAGTGTCTGTCTTTCTCTGTTTATGTGTTCTGATTCTATTTTGGTTGCATGTCTGGGTTGGTTTTTTGCAAGTCCAAGAATTTGTCCTTTGATGCTTGAATGTCTAAAAGTGTCTGTCCTTCTCTGGTTGTGTTGTCCCTGTTTGGTTTGAATGTCTAAAGTGTATGTCATTTCTCTCTTTGTGTGTCTAAATTCTATTTGTTTGCAATGTCTGGGTTGGCGTTTGCAAGTCCAAGTATTGTAGTTGTTTGAGTTTGAATGTCTAAAGTTCTGTCTTTCTTCTGTTTGTGTGTCTGAATTGTATTTCTTGTTTGCATGTCTGGGTGGTGTTTGCAAGTCCAGTATTTGTCATTGATGTGGTTTGAATGTCTAAAGTGTCTGTCTTTCTATGTTTGTGTGTCTGATTCTATTTTGTTTGCATGTCTGGTTGGTGTTTGCAAGTCCAAGTATTTGTTTTTGGTTGGTTTGAATGCCTATAGTGTCTGTCTTTCTCTGTTTTTGTGTGTGCTGATTCTATATGTTTGCATGTCTGGTTAGTGTTTGCAAAGTCCAAGAATTTGCCTTTGTTGGTTTGAATGTCTAAAGTGTCTGTCTTTCTCTGTTTGGTGTTTGATTCTATTTGGTTACATGTCTGGGTTGGTGTTTTGCAAGCCCAAGTAATTTGTCTTTTTTTGGTTTTAATGCCTATAATGTCTGTCTTTCTCTGTTTTGTGTGTCCTGATTCTATATGTTTGCATGTCTGGGTTGGTGTTTTGCAAGTCCAAGAATGTTGCCTTGTAGTTGGTTTGAATGTCTAAAGTGTCTGTCTTTCTCTGTTTGTGTGTCTGATTCTATTTGTTTTTGGCATGTCGTGGGTTGATGTTTGCAAGTCCAGTATTTGTCTTTGTTGGTTTGAATGTCTGAAAGTGTCTGTCTTCTCTGTTTGTGTGTCTGATTCTATTTGTTTTGCAATGGTCTGGGTTGGTGTTTGCAAGCCGGAGAATTTGTCTTTGTTGGTTTGAATGTCTAAAGTGTACTGTCTTTCTCTGTTTGTGTGTCTGAATATTCCATTTGTTTGCATGTCTGGGTTGGTGTTTGCAAGTCCAACTAATTGTCTTTGTTGGTTTGAATGTCTAAGTGTCTGTCTTTTCTCTGTTTAATGTGTCTGATTCTATTTGGTTGCATGTCTGGGTTGGTGTTTGCAAGCCCAAGAATTTGTCTTTGTAGGTTTGAAATGTTCTAAAGTGCCTGTCTTTCTCTCTGTTTGTGTCTGATTCTATTTGTTTGCATGTCTGGGTTGGTTTTGCAAGTCCAACTATTTGTCTTTGTTGGTTTTGAATGTCTAAAGGTGTCTGTCATTCTCTGTTTGTGTGTCTGTTGGTTTACTGTCTAAAGTGTCTGGTTGGTGTTTGTAAGTCCAAGAATTTGTCATTGTGGATTGAATAGTCTAAAAGTGTCTGTCTTTTCTATGTTTTGTGTGTCTGTTTTCTATTGTTTTGCATGTCTGGGTTGGTAATGTGCAAGTCCAAGTATTGGTCTTGTGGTTGGAATGTCTAAAGTGTAATATTCTTTCTCTGTTTATGTGTCTGATTCTATTTGGTTGCATGTTCTGGGTTGGTTTTTGCAAGTCCAGAAATTTGTCTTTGGATGGTTTGAATTCTAAAGTGTCTGTCTTTCTGTTTGTGTGTCTGATTCTATTTGTTTACATGTCTGGGTTTGGTGTTTTGCAATCCAAGATTTTGTCTTTGGTTGTTTGAATGTCTAAAGTGTCTGTTTTTCTCTGTTTGTGTGTCTGATTTCTATTTGTTTGCATGTCTGGGTTGGTGTTTTGCAAGTACAAGAATTTTGTCTTTGTTGGTTTGAATTCTAAAGGGTCTGTCTTTCTCTGTTTGTGTGTCTGATTCTATTTGTTTAAATGTCTGGGTTGGTGTTTGCAAGTCCGAGTATTATTCTTTGTTGGTTTGAATTTCTAAAGTGTCTGTCCTTCTCTGTTATGTGTCTTTTGGTGAATCAACCCTAAAGTGTCTGTCTACTCTGTTTGTGTGTCTGATTCTATTTGGTTGGCATGTCTGGGTTAGGTGTTTGCAAGTCCAACAAGTTTTGTCTTTGTTGGTTTAAATGTCAAAGTGTCTGTCTTTCTCTTTTATGTGTGTCTGATTCTATTTGATTTGCATGTCTGGGTTGTTTTTGCAAGTCCAAGTATTTGTTCTTTTTGGTTTAGAATATCAAAAGTGTCGGTCTTTCTCTGTTTGTTGTCTGATTCTATTTGTTTGCATGTTTGAGTTGGTTGTTTGCAAGTCAAGAATTTGTCTTTTTGTTTGGTTTGAATGTCTAAAGTGTCTGTCTTTCCTGTTTGTGTGTCAAAACCTGATACTATTTGTTTGCATTCTGGGTTGGTGTTTGCAAGTCCAAGATTTGTTTTTGTTTGGTTTGAATGTCTTTTAAAGTGTCTGTCCTTTTCTCCGTTTAGATGTGTCTGATCTATTTGTTTGCATGTCTGGGTTGCAAATGTTTTGCAAGTCCAAAGAATTTGTCCTTTGTTGATTTGAATGTCTAAAGTGTCTGTCTTTCTCTGTTTGTGTGTCTGAGTTCCATTTTTTGCATGTCTGTGTTGGTGTTTGCAAGTCCACCAAGCTATTTGTCTTTGTTGGTTTGAATGTCTAAAGTGTCTGTCATCTCTTTGTGTGTCTATTTCCATTTGTTTGAATGTCTGGGTTGGTGTTTGCAAGTCCAAGTATTGTCTTTGTTGGTTTGAATGTCTAAAGTGTCTGTCTTTCTCTGTTTGTGTGTCTGATTCTATTTGTTGCATGTCTGGGTTGGTGTTTGCAAGTCCCAGTATTTGTCATTGATGGTTTGAATGTCTAAAGTGTCTGTCTTTCTATGTTTGTGTGTTCTGATTCTATTTGTCTCATGTCTGGGTTTGTGTTTGCAAGTCCAAGTATTGGTCTTGTTGGTTTGAATGTCTAAAGTGTCTGTCTTTTCTCTATTTGTGTGTCTGATTCTATATGTTTGCATGTCTGGGTTAGTGTTTTTGCAAGTCCAAGAATTTGTCTTTGTTGTTTTGAATGTCTAAAGTGTCTGTCTTTCTCTGTTTGTTTGCGTGTCTGATCTATTTTGTTTGCATGTCTGGGTTGGTTGTTTGCAAGTCCAAAGAATTTGTCTTTTGCCTGGTTGGAATGTTCTAAAGTGTCTGTCTTTCTCTGTTTTTTGTGTGTCTGATTCTATTTGTTTAAATGTCTAGGTTGGTGTTTGCAAGTCCAAGTATTTGTCTTTTTTGGTTTGAAAGTCTAAGTGGTCGCTCTTTCTATGTTTGTGTGGCTGATTCTATTTTTTGCATGTTATCTGGGTTTGTGTTTGCAAGTCCAAAATTTGTCTTTTTGTTGGTTTGAATGTCTAAAGTGTCTGTTCTTTCTCTGTTTGTGTGTCTGATTCTATTTGTTTGCATGTCTGGGTTGGTGTTTGCAATGTCCAAGAATTTGTCTTTGTTGGTTTGAATGTCTAAAGTATCTGTCTTTCTCTGTTGTGTTCTGATTTCTATTCTATTTGTTTTGCAAGTCTGGGTTGGTGTTTGCAAGTCAGAATTTGTCTTTGTTGGTTTTGAATGTCTAAAAAGTGTCTGTCTTTCTCTGTTGGTGTGTGTCTGATTCTATTTGTTTGCATGTTCTGGTTGGTGTTTGCAAGTCCAAGAATTTGTCTTTGTTGGTTTGAATGTCTAAAGTGTCTGTTCTTTCTGTTTTTTGTGTCTGATTCTATTTGTTTACATGTCTGGGTTGGTGTTTGCAAGTCCAAGTATTTGTCTTTTTTTGGTTAGAAATGTCTAAAAGTGTCGGTCTTTCTCTGTTTGTGTGTCTGATTATATTTGTTTGCATGTTTGAGTTGTGTTTGCAAGTCCAAGAATTTGTCTTTTTTCGGTCTTTGAATTGGTCTACAGTGTCTGTCTTTTCTCTGTTTGTGTGTCTGATTCTATTATGTTTACATGTTGGGTTGGTGTTTTGCAAGTCCAACTATTTGTCCTTTGTTGGTTTGAATGTCTTAAGTGTCTGTCTTGCTTCTGTTTTGTTCTGATTCTATTTGGCGCATGTGCCTGGGGTTGTGTTGCTATAGACCAGGAATTTGTCTTTGTCCGGTTTGAATGTCTAAAGTGTAGGTGTCAAAGCTTCTCTTTGTTGTGTCTAATTCTATTTGTTTGCATGTCTGGGTTAGGTGTTTGCAAGTCCAAGATTATTTGTCATTGTTATGGTTTGAATGTCTAAGTGTCTGTCTTTCTATTTTTGTGTGTCTGATTCTATTTGTCTGCATGTCCTGGGTTGTGTGTTTGCAAGTCCAACAATTTTGTCTTTTGTTGGTTTGAATGCCTATAGTTTCTGTCTTTCTCTATTTGTGTGTTAAAGGTTTCTATATCTTGCACGTCTGTGTTAGTGTTTGCGAGTCCGAGAGAATTTGCCTTTGTTGGTTGAAGTCTAAAGTGTCTGTCTTTTTCTCTGTTTGTGTGTCTGATTCTATTTGTTTTGCATGTCTGGGTTGGTTGTTTTGCAAGTCCAAGAATTTTTGTTTTCCCGTTTGAATGTCCTAAAGTGTCTGTCTTATTTTCTCTGTTTGTTGTCTGATTCTTTGTTTAAATGTCGGGGTGGTGTTGCAAGTCAAATAATTTGTCTTTTTTGTTAGACTTTCTAAGTGTCGGTCCTTTCTCGTTTGTGTGGCTGATTCTATTTTGTTTTGTCATGTCTGGTTGTTGTTTGTCCAAGTCGCAAAAATTTGTCCTTTTTTGATCGTTTTGAATGTCTCAAAGTGTCTGTCTTTCTCTGTTTGTGTGTCTGATTCTTTTGTTGCATGTCTGGGTCCTGGGGTTGGTGTTTTGCAAGTCCAAGTATTTGTCTTTGGTTGGTTGAATGTCTAAAGTGAATCTAGTCTTTCTCTGTTTGTATGTCTGATTCTATTTGTTTGCAAGTCTGGTTTGGTGTTTCCAAGTCCAAGGTATTTGTCTTTGTTGGTTTGAATGTCGAAAAGTGTCTGTCTTTCTCTGTTTGTGTGTCTGATTCTATTTGTTTGCATGACTGGGTTGGTGTTTGCAAGTCCAAGAATTTTGTCTTTGGTTTGGTTGTAATGTCTAAAGTGTCTGTCTTTCTCTTTTTTGTGTGTCTGATTATTATTTGTTTACATGTCTGGGGTTGGTGTTTGCAAGTCCAAGTACATTTGTCTTTTTTTGGTTAGAATATCAAAAAGTGTCGGTCTTTCTCTGTTTGTGTGTCTGATTCTATTGTTTGCATGTTCGTGATTTGGTGTTTGCAAGGTCCAAGAATTTGTCTTATTTTGGTTTGAATGTCTAAGTGTCTGTCCTTTCTCTGTTTGTGTGTCTGATTCTATTTGTTTACATGTCTGGGTTGGTGTTTGCAAGTCCAAAATTTGTCATTGATGGTTTGAAATATCTAAAGTGTCCTGTCTTTCTATGTTTTATGCGTCTGATTCTATTTGTTTGCATGTCTGGGTTGGTGTTTGCAAGTCAAAGTATTTGTCTTGTTGGTTTCAAATGTCTAAAGTGTCTGCCTTTCTCTGTTTATGTGTCTGATTCTATTTGGTTGCATGTCTGGGTTGGTATTTTGCAAGTCCAAGAATTTGTCTTTTGATGGTTTGAATGTCTAAAGTGTCTGTCGGTCCTTCTCTGTTTGTGTGTCTGTTGGTTTTGTCAAAAAAAAAAAAAAAAAAAAAATGATCTAAAGTTGGATATTCATTCTCTCTTTGTGTGTCCTAATTCAAATTTGTTTTTGCATGTCTGGGTTGGTGTTTTGCAAGTCCACAGTATTTGTAATTGTTGGTTTGAATGTCTAAGTGTCTGTCTTTCTCTGTTTGTGTGTCCTGATTCTATTTGTTTGCATGTCTGGGTTGGTGTTTGCAAGTCCAATTATTTGTCATTGATGGTTTGAATGTCTAAAGTGTCCTGTCTTTCTCTATGTTTGTGTGTCTGATTCTATTTGGTTTGCATGTCTGGGTTGGTGTTTTGCAAGTCCAAGAATTTGTCTTTGTTTGGGTTTGAATGCCTATCAGTGTCTGTCTTTCTCTGTTTGTGTGTCTGATTCTATATGTTTTGCATGTCTGGGTAGTGTTTGCAAGTCCAAGAATTTTGCCTTTGTTGGGTTTGCAAATGTCTAAAGTGTCTGTCTTCTCTCTGTTGGGTTTTTGATTCTATTTGGTTTGCATGTCTGGGTTGTGTTTGCAAGCCCCAAGAATTTGTCTTTGTTGGTTTGAATCTCTAAAGTGTCTGTCTTTCTCTGTTTGTGTGTCTGATTCTATTTGTTTGCATTACTGGGTTTGGTGTTTGCAAGTCCACTATTTGTCTTTGAATGGTTTTGAATGTCTAAAGTGTCTGTCTTTCTCTGTTTATGTGTCTGATTCTATTTTGGTTGCATGTCTGGGTTGGTTTTGGCAAGTCCAAGAATTTGTCTTTGATGGTTTGAAGTCTCAAGTGTCTGTCCTTCTCTGTTTGTGTCTGATATCTATTTGTTTACATGTCTGGGTTGGTGTTTGCAAGTCCAAGATTTGTCTTTGTTGGTTTGAATGTCTAAGTGTCTGTTTTTCTATCTGTTCTGTTGTCTGATTCTATTTGTTTAACCATGTCTGGGTTGTGTTTGCAAGTCCAGAATTTGTCATTGATGGTTTTGAATGTCTAAGTGTCTGTCTTTCTATGTTTAATGTGTAAAAACTGATTCTGTTGTTTTGCATGTCTGGGTTGGTGTTTGCAAGTCCAAGTATTTGTCTTTGTTGGTTTGAATGTCTAAAGTGTCTGTCTTTCTATGGTTTTTATGTGTCTGATTCTATTGTTTGCACATGTCTGGGTTGGTGTTTGCAAGTCCAAAGAATTTGTCTTTGTTGGTTTGAATGTCTAAAGTGGTCTGTCCTTCTCTGGTTATGTTCCTGTTCCTGTGAGAATGTCTAAATTGTCTGTCTTTCTCTGTTTGTGTGTCTGATTCTATTTGTTTGCATGTCTGGGTTGATGTTTGCAAGTCCGAAAGAATTTGTCCTTTGTTGGTTTGAATGTCTAAAGTTGTCTGTCTTTCTCTGTTTGTGTGTCTGATTCCATTTATTTGCATGTCTGGTTTGGTGTTTGCAAGTCCAACTATTTGTCTTTGTTGGTTTGAATGTCTTAAGTGTCTGTCTTACTCTGTTTATGTGTCTGATTTCTATTTGGTTGCATGTCTGGGTTGGTGTTTGCAAGCCCAGGATTTGTCTTTGTCGGTTTGAATGTCTAAAGTGTATGTCATGCATCTCTTTGTGTGTCTAATTCAATTTGTTTGCATGTCTGGGTTGGTGTTTTGCAAGTCGCAAGTATTTGTAATTGTTGGTTTGAATGTCTAAAGGTGTCTGTCCTTCTTCTCTGTTTGTGTGTCTGATTCTATTTGTTTGCATGTCTGGGTTGGTGTTTGCAAGTCCAGTATTTGTCATTGATGGTTTGAGATGTCTAAAGTGTCTGTCTTTCTATGTTTGTGTGTCTGATTCTATTTGTCTGCATGTCTGGGTTGGTGTTTTGCGAAGTCCAACAATTTGTCTTTTGTTGTTTGATGCCTATAGTGTCTGTCCTTTCTCTATTTGTGTGTCTGATTCTATATGCTTGCATGTCTGGGTTAGTGTTTTGCGAGTCCAAGAATTTGCCTTTGTTGGTTTGAATGTCGATTAAAGTGTCTGTCTTTCTCTGTTTTTGTGTTCTGATTCTATTTGTTGGCATGTCTGGGTTGGTGTTTGCAAAGGTCCAAGAATTTGTCTTTGTTGGTTTTGAATGTCTAAGTGTCTGTCTTTTCTCTGTTTGTGTTTCTGAGGGGGTCGAAATTTGTTTACAATGTCTGATTTAGTGTGTTGCAAGTCCGAGAATTTGACTTTGTGTTTGATGTCTAAAGTGTCTGTCTTTCCTGTTTGGGTGTTTGATTCCTAATTTGTTTGCATGTCTGGGTTGATGTTTTGCAAGTCCAAGAATTTGTCTTTGCTGGTTTGAAATGTCGAAAGTGTCTATCTTTCTCTGTTTTGTGTGTCTGATTCTATTATGTTTGCATGACTGGTTGGTGGTTTGCAATCCAAGAATTGTCCTTTGTTGGTTTGAATGTCCTAAAAGGTCTGTCTTCTCTTTTTGTGTGTCTGATTCTATTGTTTACATTTCTGGGTTGGTGTTTGCAAGTCCAAGTATTTGTCTTTTTTGGTTAGATATATCAAAAAGTGTTCGGTCTTTCTTCTCGTGTTGTGTGTCTGGATTTCTATTTTTGCATGTTGATTTGTGTCTTTCAAGTCCACGAATTTTCTTTTTTTGGTTTGAATGTCTAAATTGTCTGGTCTTTCTCTGTTTTATGTATCTGATTCTATGTGTTTGCATGTCTGGGTTTGGTGTTTGCAAGTCCAAGAATTTGTCATTGTGGTTTGAATATCTAAAGTGTCTGTCTTTCTCTGTTTAATTGCTGTCTGATTCTATTTGTTTGCATGTCTGTTGTTGGTGTTTGCAAGTCAAGTATTTTGTCTTTGTTTGGTTTCAATGTCTAAAGTGTCTGCCCTTTCTCTGTTTATGTGTCCTGAGTCTATTTGGTTGTGCATGTCTGGGATTGGTTTTTTGCAATGTCCAAAAGAATATTGTCTTTGATGGTTTTGAAATGTCTTAAAGTTGTCTGTCCTTCTCCTGTTTGTGTGTCTGTTTTGGTTTGAATGTCTGAAAGTGTAGTTTCATTCTCTCTTTGGTGTTGTCATAAATTCAATTTTTTGCATGTCTTGTGGTTGGTGTTTTGCGAAGATCACAGTATTTGTAATTGTTGGTTTTGAAGTCTAAAGTGTCTGGTCTTTACTTTCGCTGTTTGTGTGTCTGATTCTATTTGTTTGCATGTCTGGGTTGGTGTTTGCAAGTCCAATTATTTGTCAATTGATGGTTTGAATGGTCTAATTGGCTTGTCTTTCTATGTTTGTGTGCTCTATTCTATTTTGTTTGCCATGTCTGGGTTGGGTGTTTGCAAGTCCAAGAATTTTGTCTTTGTTGGTTTGAAATGCCTATAGTGTCTGTCCTTTCTCTGTTTGTGTTGTCCTGATTCTATATGTTTGCATGTCGGGGTTATTGTTTGCAAGTCCAAGAATTTTGCCTTTGTTGGTTTGAATGTCTAAAGTGTCTGTCCTTTCTCTGTTTGGGGTGTTTTTGATTCTATTTGGGGTTGCATGTCTGGGTTGGTGTTGGCAATCCCAAGATTTGTACTTTGGTTGGTTTTGAATCTCTAAAGTGTCCCTGTCTTTTCTCTGTTTGTGTGTCCCTGATTCTATTTGTTTGGCTATTACTGGGTTGGTGTTTGCAAGTCCCAAGCTATTTTGTCTTTGATGGTTTGAATGTCCTAAACCGTCCTGTCTTCTCTTTTTTTGTGTGTCTGATTCTATTTGTTTTACATGTCTGGGTTGGTGTTTGCAAGATCCAAGAATTTGTCATTGATGGTTTGAATGTCTAAAGTGTCCCCTGTCTTTCTATGTTTAATGTGTCTGATTCTGTTTGTTTGCATGTCCTGGGTTGTGTTTTGCAAGTCCAAAGTATTTGTCTTTGTTGGTTTGAATGTCTAAAGTGTCTGTCTTTCCTATGTTTATTTGTGTCGATTCTATTTGTTTGGCATGTCCTGGGTTGGTGGTTTGCAAGTCCACAGTATTTGTTCTTTGTTGGTTGAAAAATGTCTAAAGTGTCTGTCCTTTCTCTTGTTTATGTGTCCTGTTGGTTGGAATGTCTAAATTGTCTGTCTTTCTCTGTTTGTGTGTCCTGGATTCCTATTTGTTTTGCAATGTCCTGGGTTTGGTGTTTGCAAGTCAAGAAGTTGTTGTGTTTTCTTTTTTGTTGGTTTGAATGTCTAAAGTGTCTGTCTTTCTCTTGTTTGTGTTTCTGATTTCCATTTATTTGCATGTCTGGGTTGGTGTTTTGCAAGTCCAACTATTTGTCTTTGTTGGTTTGAATGTCTTAAGTGTCTGTCCTTACTCTGTTTATGTGTCCTGATTCTATTTGTTTGCCATGTCTGGGTTGGTGTTTGCAAAGCCCAGGAATTTGTCTTTGTGTCGTTTGAAGTGTCTAAAGTGTATGTCATGCGCTCTTTGTGTGTCTATTCCAATTTTGTTTCGCATGTCTAGGTTGGTGTTTTTGCAAGTTCCAACTGTAATTTGTAAAGTGTTGGGTTTGACTTTCTCCGAGTGTCCTGTCTTCCTCTGTTTGTGTGTCTGATTTCGTATTGTTTGCAATGGTCTGGGTTGGTGTTTGCAAGTCCAAGTATTTTGGTCATTGATGGGTTTGAATGTCTAAAGTGTTCTGTCCTTTCTATGTTTGTGTGTCTGATTCTATTTTGTCCTGCATGTCTGGGTTGGGTGTTGTGCAAGTCCAACAATTTGTCTTTGGTTGGTTTGAATGCCTATAGTGTCTGTCCTTTCTCTCTTTGTGTGTCTGATTCTATAATGCTTGCATGTCCTGGGTTATGTGTTTGCGAGTCCCAGAATTTGCCTTTTGTTGGTTTGAATGGTCTAAAGTGTCTGTCTTTCTCTGTTCTTTGTGTCTGATTCTATTTTTGTTTGCATGTCTGTGTTGTGGTTTGCAAGTCCAGAGAATTTGTCTTTGTTGGTTTGAATGTCCAAAGTGTCTGTACTTTCTCTGTTTGTGTGTGTGATTCTGATTCTATTTTGTTTAAAATGTCTAGGTTTGGTGTTGGCAAGTCCAAGTATTTGTCTTTTTTGGTTAGAAAATGTCTAAAAGTGTCGGTCTTTTTTCCTCTGTTTGTTGTGGCTTGATGTCTATTTGTTTGCATGTCTGAGTTTGGTGTTGTGCAAGTCCAAAAATTTGTTTTTTCTTTTTTTGGTTTGAATGTCTAAAGTGTCCTGTCTTTCTTTGGTTTGTGTGTCTGATTCTAGTTGTTTTGCAATGTCCTGGGTTGCGTGTTTGGCAAGTCCTAAGTATGTGTCTTTGTTGGTTTTAAATGTCTAAAGTAGCTGTCTTTCTCTGTTTGTATGCTGAATTCTCATTTGTTTCCAATCTGGGTTGGTGTTTACAAGTCCAAGTGTTTGTCTTTGTTGGTTTGAATGTCGAAAGTGTCTGCCTTTCCTCGTGTTTTGTGTGTCTGATTCTATTTGTTTGGCATGCACTGTGTTTGATGTTTGCAAGTCCAAGAATTTGTCTTTGTTGGTTTGAATGTCTAAAGTGTCTGTCCTTTCTCTTTTTTTGTTGTCTGATTTCTATTTGTTTACATGTCTGGGTGGGGGGGGTGTTTTGCAAGTCCAAGTATTTGTCTTTTTTGGTTCGAATATCTCAAAAGTGTCGGTCTTTCTGCTGTTTGTGTGTCTGATTCTAATTTGTTTACATGTCTGGAGTTGTGTGTTGTAAGTCCAACTATTTTGTCCTTTGTTGTTTGAATGGTCTTTAAGTGTACCCTGTCTTGCTCTGTTTATGTTTCTGATTTTTCCTATTTTGGCTGCATGTCTGGGTGTTGTGTTTGCAAGCTCCCGAATTTGTCTTTGTCGGTTTGGAATGTCTAAAGTGTGGTCATGGCTCTCTTTTGTGTGGCTAATTCAATTTGTTTGCATGATCTGGGTTGGTGTCTGCAAGTCCATTAGTTGTAGCTATTGTTTTGATTTGAATGTCTAAAGTTGTCTGTCTTTCTCTGTTTGTTGTGTCCTGATTCCATTTTGTTTTGCATGTCATGGGTTGGTGTTTGCAAGATCCAACTATTTTGTCTTGTGTTTGGTTTGAATGTCCTTAAGTGTCTGTCTGTACTCTGTTTTATGCGTGTCTGATTCTATTTGTTGCATGTCTGGGTTGGTGTTTGCAATCCCGAGGACTTTGTCTTTGTCGGTTTGAATGTCTAAAGTGTATGTCATGCTCTACGTCTGTGTGGTCTAATTCACATTTGTTTGCATGTCTGGGTTGGTGTTTTGCAAGTCCAAGTATTTTTAATTGTTGGTTTTTGAATGTCTAAAGTGTCCTGTCTTTCCTCTGTTTGTGTGTCTGATTCTATTTGTTTGCATGTCTGGGTTGGTGGTTTGCAAGTCCAAGTATTTGTCCATTGATGGTTTTTTAATGTCTAAAGTGTCTGTCTTTTCTATATTTGTGTGTCTGATTCTATTTGTCTGCATTTCCTGGGTTGTGTTTTGCAAGTCGCAACAATTTTGTCTTTGTTGGTTTGAATGCCTAATAGTGTCTGCCTTTCTCCTATTTTTTGTGTCTGAATTCTATATTCGCCGCTTTCCACGTCCCTGGTTTAGTGTTTGCGAGTCCAAGAATTTGCCTTTTGTCTGGTTTAATGTCTAAAGTGTCTGTTCTTTTCTCTGTGTGTGTGTCTGATTCCTATTTGTTTGCATGTCCCTGGGTTGGTGTTTGCAAGTCCAAGAATTTGTCTTTGTTGGTTTGAATGTCTAAAGTGTCTGTCTTTCTCTGTTTTGTGTGTCTGATTCTATTTTGTTTAAATGTTCTGGGTTGTGTTTGCAAGTCCAAGTATTTGTCTTTTTTTGGTTAGAATGTCCTCAAAGTGTCGGTCCTTTCTCTGTTGTGTTGCTGATTCTATTTGTTTGTTTTGCCTGGTCTGAGTTGTGTTTTGCAAAGTCCAAAATTTGTCTTTTTTTGTTTTTGAAATGTCATAAAGTGTCTGTCTTTTCTCTGTTTTGTGTGTCCTGATTCTATTTGTTTGCATGTCTAGGGTTGGTGTTTGCAAGTCCAAGTATTTGTCTTTGTTGCGTTTGAATGTCTAAAGTAATCTGTCTTTCTCTGTTTGTATGTCTGATTCTATTTGTTTGCAATGTCTGGGTTGGTGTTTACAAGTCCAAGTATTTGTCTTTGTTGGTTTGAATGTTGAAAAGTGTCTGTCTTTCTCTGTTTGTGTGTCTGATTCTATTTTTTGCATGACTGGGTTGGTGTTTTGCAAGTCCAAGAATTTGTCTTTGTTGGTTTTGAATGTCTAAAGTGGTCTGTTTTTCTCTCTTTTGGTGTCTGATTCTATTTGTTTACATGTCTGGGTTGGTGTTTTGCAAGTCTCAAGTATTTGTCTTTTTTGGTTTTAGAATGTCAAAAGTGTCGGTCTTTCTCTCTGTTTGTGTGTCTGATTCTATTTTGTTTGCATGTTTTGGTTTTCGTGTTTTACAAGTCCTAGAATTTGTCTTTTTTGGTTTGAATGTCTAAGTGTACTGTCTTTCTCTCTGTTTTTGGTGTCTGATTCTATTTGTTTACAGGTCTGGTTTGGTGTTTGCAAGTCCAATAATTTGTCATTGATGGTTTGAATATCTAAAGTGTCTGTCGTTTCTATTTTTTGTGTCTGATTCTATTTGTTTGCCTGTCTGGGTTGGTGTTTGCAAGTCCAAGTATTTGTCTTTGTTGGTTTCCAATTCTAAAGTGGTCTGTCCTTTCTCTGTTTATGTGTCTGATTCTATTTGGTTGCATGTCTGGGTTGTTTTTTGCAAGTCCAAGAATTTGTCTTTGTTTTGGTTTGAATGTCTAAAGTGTGTCTGTCCTTCTCTGTTTGTGTGTCTGTTTTGTTTGAATTCTAAGTGTTGTCAGTCTCTCTTTGTGTGGTCCTAATTCAATTTGTTTACATGTCTGTGTTGGTGTTTGCAAAGTCCATTATTTGTAATTGTTGTTTGAATGTCTAAGTGTCTGTCTGTCTTTCTCTGTTTGTGTGTCTGATTCTATTTGTTTGCATGTCTGGGTTGGTATGTTTGCAGTCCAAGTATTTGTCATTGATGGTGGAATGTCTAAAGTGTCTGTCTTTCTATGTTTGTGTGTCTGATTTCTATTTGTTTGCATGTCTGGGTTTGGGTGTTTGCAAGTCCAAGAATTTGTCTTTGGTTGGTTTGAATGCCTATGAGTGTTCTGTCTTTCTCTGTTTGTTGTGTCTGCTTCTATATGTTTGCCATGTCCTGGGTTAGTGTTTGCAAGTCCAAGATATTTGCCTTTGGTTGGTTTTGAATGTCTAAAGTGTCTGTCTTTCTCTGTTTTGGGTGTTTCTGATTCTATTTGTTTTGGCATGACTGGGTTGGTGTTTGCAAGTCCAACTATTTGTCTTTGATGGTTTGAATGTCTAAAGCGTCTGTCATTCTCTGTTTGTGTGTCTGATTCTATTTGTTTACATGTCTGGGTTGGTGTTTGCAAGCCCCAAGAATTTGTCTTTGTTGGTTTGAATCTCTAAGTGTCTGTCTTTTCCTCTGTTTGGTGTGTCTGGATTCTATTTGTTTTGCATGACTGGGTTGGTGTTTGCAAGTCCAACTATTTGTCTTTGATGGTTTGAATGTCCCTAAAGCGTCTGTCATCTCTGTTTGTGTGTCCTGATTCATTTGTTTACATGTCTGGGTTGGTGTTTGCAAGTCCAAGTAATTTGTCTCAGTTGATGGTTTTGAATGTCTAAAGTGTCTGTCCTTTCTATGTTTATGTGTCTGATTCTATTTGTTGGCATGTCCTTGTTGGTGTTGCAAGTCCAAGTATTTGTCTTTGTTGGTTTGATGTCTAAAGTGTCCCTGTCTTTCTATTTTTATGTGTCTGATTCTATTTGTTTGCATGTCTGGGTTGGTGTTTGCAAGTCCCAGTATTTTGTCTTTGTTGGTTTGAATGTCTAAAGTGTCTGTCCTTCTCTGTTTTATGTGTCTGTTGGTTGGAATGTCTAAATTGTCTGTCTTTCCTCTGTTTGTGTGTCTGATTCTATTTGTTTTGCATGTCTAGGGTTGGTGTTTGCCCAGTTCCAACTATATTTGTCTTTGGTTGGTTGGTTTGAATGTCTAAAGTGTCTGTCTTTCTCTGTTTGTGTGTCCTAATTATATTTTGTTTGCCATGTCTGGGTTTGGTGTTTTACATGTTCCAAGTATTTGTCTTTGTTGATTTGAAGTGTCTAAAGTGTCCCTGTCATTCTCTGTTGTGTGTCTGATTCTATATGTTTGAACATGTCTGGTTTGGTGTTTGCAAGTTCAAGAATTTGTCATTGATGGTTTGAATGGTCTAAAGTGTGTGTCTTTCTCTTTTGTGTGTCTGATTCTATTTTTTTTGCATGTCGGGTTGGTGTTTACATGTCCAAGTATTTGTCTTTGTTGATTTGAATGTCTACAGTGTCTGTCTTCTCTGTTTGTGTGGGTCTGATTCTATTTGTTTGCATGTCTGGGTTGGTGTTTGCAAGTCCAACTATTTGTCTTTGTTTGGTTTGAATGTCTAAAGTGTCTGTCTTTCTATGTTTTGTGTCTGATTCTATTTGTTTGCATGTCTGGTTGGTGTTTGCAGTCCAAGTATTTGTCTTTGTTGGTTTGAATGTCTAAAGTGTCTGTCCTTCTCTGTTTATGTGTTGGAATGTCTAAGTGTCCTGTCTTTCTCTGTTTGTGTGTCTGATTCTTTTTGTTGCATGTCTGGGTTGGTGTTTGCAAGTCCAACTATTTGTCTTTGTTGGTTTTGAATGTCTAAAGTGTCTGTCTTTCTCTGTTTGTGTGTCCTGATTCTATTTGTTTGCATGTCTGGCGTTGGTGTTTACATGTCCAAGTATTTGTCTTTGTTGATTTGAATGTCTAAAGTGTCTGTCATTCTCTGTTTGTGTGTCTGATTCTATATGTTTGCATGTCTGGGTTGGTGTTTGCAAGTCCAAAGAATTTGTCATTGATGGTTTGAATGTCTACAGAGTGTCTGTCTTTCTCTGTTTTGTGTGTCTGATTCTATTTTGTTTGCATGTCTGGGGTTGGTGTTTAACATGTCCAAGTATTTGTCTTTGTTGATTTGAATGTCTAAAGTGTCTGTCATTCCTCTGTTTGTGTGTCTGAATTCTATTGTTTGCATGTCTGGGTTGGTGTTTGCAAGTCCAAGTATTTGTCTTGTTGGTTTGAGATGTCTAAAGTAGTCTGTCTTTCTATGTTTATGGTGTCTGATTCTATTTGTTTGCATGTCTGGGTTGGTGTTTGCAAGTCCAAGTATTTGTCTTTGTTGGTTTTGAATGTCTAAAGTGTCTGTCTTCTCTGTTTATGTGTCTGTTGGTTGGAATGTCTAAGTGTCTGTCCTTTCTCTGTTTTGTGTGTCTGATTCTATTTGTTTGCATGTCTGTCTGTGTTGGTGTTGTTGCAAGTCCAACTATTTTGTCTTTGTATGGTTTGCATGGCTAAAGTGTCCTGTCTTTTCTCATGTTTGTGTGTCTGATTCTATTTGTTTGGCATGTCTGGGTTGGTGTTTACATGTCCAAGTATATTGTCTTTGTTGATTTTGAATTTCTAAAGTATCTGTCATTCTTCTGTTTGTGATGTCTGATTGCTATATGTTTGCAAGTCTGGTGGGTTGGGTGTTTGCAAGTCCAAATATTTGTCTTGTGTGTTTGACATGTCTAAAGTGTCTGTCTGTTCTCTGTTTGTGTTGTCTGATTCTATTTGTTTGCATGTCTGGGTTGGTGTTTCATGTCCAAGTATTTGTCTTTGTTAGATCTTGAAATGTCTACAACAGTGTCCTGTCATTCTCTGTTTGTTGTGTCTGATTCCTATTGTTATAGCAATGTCTGGGTTTGTGTTTTGCAATGTCCAGTATTTGTCCTTTGTTGGTTTGAATATCTCTAAAATGTGTATGTCTTTATTTCCTCTGTTTATGTGTCATGATTCTATTTTGATTTACGATGTCCTAGTGGTTAGTGTTTGCAAGTCCCACGAATTTGACTTTGTATGTTTTTCATCATGTCTAAACGTGTCTGTCCCGTCCTCTGTTTTTGGTGTTTGATCCTTTTGTTTGCATGTCTGGGTTGATGTTTGCAAGTCCAAGAAGTTGTCTTTGATGGTTTGAATGGCTAAAGTGTCTGTCATTTCCTCTGTTTGTCGTGTTTGATTCTATTTGTTTGGTGCCTGTCTGGGTTGGTGTGATTGGCAAGTTCAAGTATTTTTCTTTGTTTGGTTTGAATGTCTACAGTGTCCTGTCCTTCTATGTTTGTGTGTGCTGGATTCTATTTTGTTTTGCATGTCTGGGTTGGTGCTTTGCAAGCCCAAGAACTTGTCTTTGTTGGTTTGAATGTCTAAATTGTATGTCTTTCCTCTGTTTGTTGTGTCTGATTCTATGTTGGTTTATGTCATGTCTGGGTTTGTGCTTGGCAAGCCCAAGAAATTGTCCCTTTGTTGGTTGAATGTCTAAAGTGTATGTCTTTCTCTGTTTTGTGTTTCTGATTCTATTTGTTTGCATGTCTTGGTGGTGTGTTTGCAAGCCCAAGAATTTGTCTTTGTTAGGTGTGAATGTCTAAAGTGTCTGTCCTTTCTCTGTTTGTGTGTCTGATATTCTATTTGTTTGCATGTCGAGGGTTGTGTGTTTGCAAGTCGCAAGTATTTTTCTTTGTTGTGGTTTGAATGTCCTAAAGTGTCTGTCTTTCTTTCTCTGTTTGTGTGTCCCTGATTCTAATTTGTTTGCATGTCTGGGTTGGTGTTTACAGGTCCCAAGGTATTTTTCGTTTGTTGATTTGAATGTCTAAAGTGTCTGTCTTTCTCTGTTTGTGTGCTCGATTCTATTTTGTTTGGCATGTCTGGGTTGGTGTTTGTTAAGTCCCAAGAATTTGTCATTGATGGATTGAATGTCTGAAAAGTGTCTGTCTTTCTATGTTTGTGTGTCCTGCACTTCTATTTGTTTTGTGCAATGTTGGGGTTGGTAATTGCAAGTCAAAGTATTTGTCTTTGTTGGTTTGGAATTTCTAAAGTGTATCGTCCTATCTCTGTTTGTGTGTCGGATTCCTGTTTTTTTTACCTTGTCTGATTTAGTGTTTGCAAGTCGCAAGAATATGTGACTTTGTTGGTCTTGAATGTCTAAAGTGGTCTGCCTCTTTCTCTGTTTGGGTGTTTGATACTATTTGTATTGCATGTCTTGGTTTATGTTTGCAAGTCCAAAATTTGTCTTTGATGGTTTGAATTTCTAAAGTGTCTGTCTTTCTCTCTGTTTGTGGTGTTTTGATTCTACATTTGTTTTGCATGTCTGGGTTGGTGTGTTTGCAAGTCCAAGAATTTTGTCCTTTGGTTGGTTTTAGAATGTCTAAAGTGTCTGTCCTTTCTCTTTTTTGATTGTGTCCTAGATTCTATTTGTTTGCATGGTGTAGGTTGGTGTTTGCAAGTCCCAAGTGTTTGCGTCCTTTGTTTGGTTTGAATGTCTAAAGTGTCTGTCCTTCTCTGTTTTGTGTGTCTGACTATCTATTTGTTTGCATGTCTGGGTGGTGTTTGACAGCCAAAGAATTTGGTCTTTGTTGGTTTGACAATGTCTAAAGTGTCCTGGTCTTTCTCTCTTTGTTGTGTCTGATTTTATTTGTTTGCCAATGTCTTGGGTTGGTGTTTGCAACATCCAAGAATTTGTCTTTGTTGGGTTTTGACATGTCTAAAGTGTGTCTGTCTTTCTCTGTTGGTGTTGTCCTGATTCTATTTGTTTTGCGTGTCTGAGGTTGGTGTTTTGCAAGTCCAAGAATTTGTCTTTGTTGGTTTGAATGTCTAAAGTGTCTGCTCTTTTCTCTGTTTGTTGTGTCTGATTCCTATTTGTTTTAAATGTCTGGTTGGTGTTGGCCAGTCCCAAGTATTTGTCTTTGTTTGGTTTTGAATGTCCGAAAGTGTCTGTCCTACTCTGTTTTAGGTATTGTCTGTTGGTCTGGAACTGTCTAATAGTGTCCTGTACTTCTCTGTTTTGTGTGTCCTGATTCCTATTTGTTTTGCATGTCTGGTTTGGTGTTTGCACAGTTCCCAACTATTTGTCTTGTTTTTTTGGTTTTTGGGTTTAAATGTCTAAACGTGTCTGTCTTTCACATCTGTTTGTGTGTCTGATTCTATTTTGTTTGCAGGTCTGGTTGGTGTTTGCAAGTCCAAGTAATTGTTCTTTTTTGGTCTAGAAGATCAAAGTGTCGGTCTTTCCTCTGTTTTGTGCGTCTGATTCTATTTGTTTGCATGTTTGAGTTGGTGTTTGCAAGTCCATAGACTTTGTCCTTTGTTGGTTTTTAATGTTCTAAAGTGTCCTGTCTTTCTCTGTTTGTGTGTCCCTGATTCTATTTGTTTGCATGTCTGGGGTTGGTGTATTGCAAGTCCAAGACTTTGTTTTTGTTGGTATTGAATGTCTAAAGGTGTCTGTCTTTTTTCATTTTCTCTGTTTTATTGTCTGAAATTTTTCTTTTTGTTTGCATGTCTGGGTTGATGTTTGCAAGTCCCAAGTATTTGTCTTTGTTGATTTGAATGTCTAAAGTGTCGGTCTTTCTCTGTTTTGTGTGTCGATTCTATTTGTTTGCATGTCTGGGTTGATGTTTTGCAAGTCCAAAGTATTTGTCTTTGTGTTGGTTTTGAATGTCTAAAGTGTCTGTCTTTCTCTGTTTGTGTGTCTTGATTTCTATTTTGTATTGCATGTCTGGGTTGGTGTTGCGTCCTGTCTTTCTTTCTCTGTTTGTGTGTCTTATTCCTATTTGGTTGCATGTCTTGGGTGTGGTGTTTGCAAGTCCCAAGTATTTGTCTTGGTTGGTATTGTATGTCTAAAGTGGTCTGTCCCTTTCTCTGTTTGTGTGTCTGCAATTCTAATTTGTTTTTGCATGTCTGGGTTGGTGTTTTGCAAGGTCACAAGTATTTGTCTTTGTTGGTTTGAATGTCTAAAGATGTCTGTCCTTATCTCTGCTGTTGTGTTGTCCTGATTTCTATTTTGTTTGCATGTCTGTGTTGGTTGGTTTTTGCAGTCCAAGAATTTGTCTTTGATGGTTTTGAATGTCTAAAGTGTCTGTCCTTTCTCTGTTTGTGTGTTTTGATTCTATTTGTTTTGCATGGTCTGGGGTTGGTTTTTGCAAGTCCAAGATTTGTCTTTGTTGGTTTGAAATGGGTAAAGTGTCTGTCTTTCTCTTGTTTTGTGTGGTCTGATTTCTATTTGTTTGCATGTGTGTTGTTGGTTTTGCGAAGTCCAAGTATTGTCATTTGGTTGGTTTGAAATGTCTAAGAGTGTCTAGTCCTTCATCTGATTTGTGTGTCTGATTCTAAATGTGTTTGCACTGCTCCTGGGTTGGTGTTTGCAAGCCAAAGATCATTCTTGTCTTTGTTGGTTTGACAATGTCTCAAAGTGTCTGTCTTTCTCTGTTTGTGATGTTCTGATTTTATTTGTTTTGCCTGTCTGGGTCGGTGTTTGCAAGTCCAAGATTTGTCTATTGTTGGTTTGAACTCTCTACAGTGTCCTCGTCTTTCTCTGTTTGTGTGTCCTGAGTCTATTTTGTTTGTGCGTGTCTGGGTTGGTGTTTGCAAGTCCAGGAATTTGTCTTTTGTTGGTTTGAATGTCTAAAGTGTCTGTCTTTACTCTGTTTGTGTGTCCTGATTCTATTTGTTTAAAATGTCTGGGTTGGTGTTTAGCAAGTCACAAGTATTTGTCTTTGTTGGTTTTTGAATGTCGTAAAGTGTCTGTCCTTCTCTGTTTATTGTGTCTGTTGGTTGGATGTCTGAAGTTCATGTCTGTCCTCTGTTGTGGTGTCTGATTCTATTGTGTTTGCATGTCTTCTGGTGGTTGTTTGCAAGTCCACACTATTTTCTTTGTTGGGGGTTTTAACTGTCTAAAGTGTCTGTCTTTTCTCTGTTGGTTTGTCTGATTCTATTTGTTTTGCACATGTCTGTGTTTGGTGTTTCGCAAGTCCAAGTATTTGTCTTTTATTGGTTAGAATATCAAAAGTGTCGGTCTTTCCTCTGTTTGGTGTTGTCCTGATTCTATTGTTGTTTGCATGTTTGAGTTGGTGTTTGCAAGTCCAAGAATTTGTCTTTTTTGGTTTTTCATGTCTAAAGTGTCCTGTCTTTCTCTGTTTGTTTGTTTGATTCTATTTGTTTTGCATGTCTGGGTTGGTGTGTTTGCAAGTCCTGAGACTGTGTTTGTCTTTGTTGGTTTGAATGTCTGAAGTGTCTGTCTTTCTCTGTTTTGTGTGTCTAACTCTAATTTGTTTGCATGTCTGGGTTGATGTATTTCAAGTCCAATTAGTAATTTGTCTTTGTTGATTTGAATGTCTAAAGTGTCCTGTCTTTCCTCTGTTGTTGTGTGTCTGATATCGCATTTAGTTTTTGCATGTCTGGTTGGTGTATTTGCAAGCCCAAGGAAATTTGTCTTGGGTGTTGGTATTTTGAATGTCTAACAGTGTATGTCACTGCTCATCTTTGTGTGTCCTAATTCAATTTGTTTGCATCGTCTGGGTTAGGTGTTTGCAAGTCCAAGTATTTTGTACTTGTTGGTTTGAATGTCTAGAAGTGTGCTGTGTTGGGTTTTAGTGCCGGTTTTTGTGTTCTTTCGCTCTATTTCGTGTCTGTATTCTATTGTGTTTGGCATGTCTGGTTGGTGTTTGCAAGTCCTAAGTATTTGTCATTTGCGTGGTTTGACATGTCTAAATGTGTCTGTCTTTCTATGTTTGTGTGTCGTCTGATTCTATTTGTCTCGCATGGCTGGGTTGGTGTTTGCAAGTCCAACAATCTTGTCCCTTTGTTGGTTTTGAATGCCTATAGTGTCCTGTCTTTTCTCTAATTTGTGTGTCTGATTCTAGTATGCTATGCAATGTCTGGGTTTAGGTGTCTTGGCAAGTCCAAGAAAGTTGCCTTTGTTTGGTTTGAATGTCTAAAAGTGTACATGTCTTACTCTGGTTTGGGTGTTTGATTCTATTTGGTTGCATGTCTGGGCTCTGGTGTCTTATTAGTAAGCCCAAGATATTTTGTCTTTTTGGTTTGAATGTCTAAGTCAGATGTCTGTCTTTCTCTTTTTTGTGTGATCTAGCTACTCTATTTTTTTCATGTCTGGATATCATGTTTTGGCAAATGTCCAAGTATTTTGTCTTTGTTTGGTTCTGAATGTCGAAAGTGTCTGTGTTTTCTCTGTTTGTGGGTAGTCTGATTCATATTGTTTGCATGTCTGGGTTGGTGTTTTGCAAGTCCAAAGAATTGTATTGGATAGGTTTGAATGCCTATAGTGTCTGTACGTTTCTCTACTTTAGTTGTCTGATTCTATATGCTTGCCATGTCTTGTGTTGGTGTTGGCGAATGGCTCAATAATTTTGTATTTGGTTGGTTTGAATGCCTATAGTGGGTCTGTCTTTTCTCTGTCTTTTGGTCCTTCTTTAAAGGTTTTTTTTTTTTGTGTATACATAATTTCCAGTAATTTTTTCTTCCGAGGCCTATAAGGACTAATACTACCAATTGTCTGTGTGTTTTTAAAGTTACTCGCTGGAGCTTTCACTATTATAATTAAAAATTATCTTAAAAACATAAGCGTAAAATTAAATATTTTTTTACTAACCGCAAAGTTCATTGGAGCAGCATACAGATTATTGGATTATTTGATCAGGCCAGCATTTTTGGGAAATAATATTCAATAATATCAATAGTGATATAATAAACATCTATTCAAATGTAAAAAATAATGCTTTAGTATTACTTTGAAATGATAGATCTAAACACAAATAAGATATAATATGACACTCTGAAAATATCCTTATTTGTCTCTATACAACAGTGAATTCCTAAGTTTATGATGACAAATTCTAAAGCTAGTTCATAGTTCCTAATGCTATCATGATGGCTTTACTTCGAACTTGTTCTACCGAGTAATCATGACAAGTCCTTTTTAAAGCCAAAATATGACAGCCATAGCGCATTGAAAGGAGCCATCGTGCAGAAGTGATTCCAAATTAAACGCGAAAAATATAAAATAAAGCAACAATCCTAAAATGACAATTGTTATTTATCATAAAAGGGATTTCATTCCGGAAATAGGATCTGATAATAGTTTTTTATTGCGTAAAAAATTGTCCCTTAAATTGGTTTGCTTTTTACTTGTACCAAAACCTCCTGTATTATTTGTGTTTTTTTTCAGTAAAGCGCTACTAGATATGTACCATAATCCTATGAAACACAGGGATCATATATTAGTTGAGTTTATTTGTACCAGTTTTTGAATTGCATATATCGCGATAGGCTGTGAAGCAAATAATTTTTTGTTCCTCGTTTTAAGTTTAACCCAAAAAACCCCCCCCCTCAACTTTCGCTCTTTACTTCCCTTGGAAAAAATTTGTTTTTTTTAAATTAATATGGGTAAGCACTGAGCTGTCTCCCTTTTGTATCTCCTTTTTTTCAGATCGAGACTTTTTACTAAATGTAAAGCTTTTAACGAACCCTTTTTCGTGAGATTTTATTTTACCCCTCCCCCCTAATGTGCAAATATTTACCCCAAATTCTATTATTATACTAAACTAAAGTATTATTTTTCAATCATGTTATGGCATCTTTCATTATGATTAACCTAACAGCCCTTCTTGAGTGTGTTTGTATAATACATAAGTTCCGGTAATTTTTCCTTCAAGCAGGGCATAGACTAAAAACAAATAAACCTTAAAGAAAAAAACAAAAACCACTTTTTCTGTGTGTTTTTTAAGTTAATTCGCTGATGGTGGAACTTATAGGAAGGGCGTAGAAAGGGCTTAATTTTGATAGGGGCAGGGGGAGTCAACTGGCCCCTTCCAGGACCCAAGTTTGCCCCCCCCCCCCCCAGACCTCATTTTGCCACCCCGGCTTGAAATGTTCGTTTCTGAAAAAAACATCTTGTCAGAACTAAGATAAGTCCTTCATAATTCAGCTCCAGAGAAACAGGTTCAGTTTTTCTTTAGTATATCTTTGCCTCTATGGTAATATATGGCACATTTTTCCATTTGGCAAACCATCATGTTCACGTGATTTGGGACAAAACTGGATCCACTTTGTCGTCTCGTCCTCCCTCGTCCCGGTCCCTCCCGGTCCGTCCGTAACCCACCCACCCCTACCCCCACTACCACCTCATAGGATTTTCACGAAATTTAAGCCACTCACGTAGATATGAGCAATCTCCTGTTTTATGAAGCTATTTAAACATATGTCTAGACAACGAAACCCCATAACTCCCAATAACATATGCTCACGCCCCAATACGCCGAGATATAACTACGCCCGATACCGATGCAGTCTACAGCCCTTTCTACCTAGTGAGTGAGTATGGAGGGTCGTATCATCATCCAAAACCAAAGATATTTGACTCTTTGAACTATATTGAACAAAATGCCTAATCTTAAAAGTTGTGATTGGATGACTTTGGAGGGATGGGACCTTCAGAGGAGGGGGGGGGGGCTAGTTTGCCCTCCAATATATTTTGGTCCCTTAAACAGGATACTAGCAATTTTATTTTCGTTCGAATGATCTATTATTACATCTGCTCTGTGATGTTCTGGTCACGCGCCCTAGCCCTGCCTAGAAAAAAATAAAAAAAGAAAAAAAAAACGGGAGACGCATCAGTGCTACAACAAGGAAAAAGAAAGTCTTTTCTTGGTTGTTCCAGGAGGGGGCTGTAATTTTCTCTAAACAAGGGTTCGACCATGGTTTATTCAATGGTTTCACTTTTTCCATGTTTGATCTGACGAGCCATTTTCGAGGGTTTTCCAGGCTTTTTTTTTCGAAAATCGTCATAAATTCCTCTACTCCGCATATATTAACTTTTACTTTTAAGACGAACCAATAAATAATAGTCCATCTCATTCCTCAATCCTTATCAGATGGCTCTGCAATATTTAGTTTCCACTAGCCAGTTTTTTTCCTAAACACTGATTTTTTGTGACTTTTGATTCTTACCGTGTTAAAGAGTTTTATAGTAAGTTCTCTCCCAACAGACTAGTAAGACTCACTAAGGGGGCTGGGTATGGTGAGTATGCGGGGAAGTGGGCCCTTGTAAATTTTCCAGTTAAGGGTTTTGGAACTATATTATTACAATGGCACCGTTTAAATACTTCACCAGCTTTTCACCTTCAATAGAAGTGGCAACGAAATAGGTCGTTGTTTTTTGTGCTATTTGTGAAGTTACGAATAGCAAAACGGATTTTACAATCACGCAGTATAATGAGCAATAGCTTTCATAATCAGCCATTAAAACGTCTCTCTAAGAAGCTCTGGTAGTCCACAATGCCCCTAGCTTTTCACTTGGCACAATGGCATCAATAGTGCCTATTTTTAGTGCCATTTGGCAGTTACGGTGGTGGAATTTCTAAATAAACGTAGATATGCAGAAATAGATTTAATGGGGTGGGCTATTAAAGATTCTGTCTAACGATAGTTTGTGGGGATAGCCCGCTAGCCCCACCTCTTGAGGAATGGCCCAAATGTGCTCATTTGTCGTGGCCATAATATGGCCCTTGCAGTAAAAAGAACATTGGGGTGGAATTTATAACAGCACGTAGGTTGTGAGAAACATACTTTCTATATGGCCGTTTTACGCATTCCTCTCTATGATGTTGTGCTAGGTAAAACCGATTGACCTTGGAAAAAATGGAGAAAAAAGGGAGACCGATCAGTGCTATACCCATACAAAAGAAAACTGATTTCTTTTTCAAAGGTTGGGGACTTGTAAATTTCCCTGAAAAAAGGTTTTCGACTATGCTGATTTTTCAATAGTAAAAAACTTTTATTTTCATTCTGACGCCATTTTCACAGGGGAGGGGGTTTCAGGCTTTTTTCGAATAATAACCATAAATTTCTTTTCCCTACTAAACTTTTATTGTTAATAACGAACTGACACGATAGTATTACTATTCCTGAATCAGTGTCTGAGTGATGAGTGAGCATAATTTTTTAAACGAAAGGATTTGTGTTTTGATGTGTCATATGTTTAGAAGAGATATGTCCAATTTATGTCCAAAATTTCGAAAATGTGTTGCTTTTTTTTTCCCCTTTTATGTCATGATGTCCCAGTACATAGGAATATGTCCTTTGGACATAAAATAATGTTAACTTGCAACCCTCTGGTGTGTTGCCTTCAATCCGTGAGATTCGTAACTATTCAATAATGATAGATTCAATAGGAATTTAAGTGAAGAAAATTAAATGTCCCCTTAATGAAACAAAAACCAGTAAAATTTTTGAATCTATTTGTGCACTTTTTTTATCACTTAATGTATTATATTTGTCGTAAACAATATCTTAAAATTCGTAAATTAGTTAGTTTATGACCGGCACAGTTTATAGAATTAGGCAGTATGATCATTCCCTTATCTGCACCCATTATAAAAAACCCGGACCGAGGTGCGAGTGCTCTCTCCATTATACGGTTTTTTGTCAGGGGGGATATAAAACCATAAGCGGCATTAGAATCCTTTTCCACGGGTAGACAAGTCAGATTCTAAATTGGAAACGCGACAAACTTACAGTTCCAATACATAGTAAATATTCGTGAAATAGAGGGGAAACCCGCTAAATTACGAATACTGCAATTTGTGACCCTCTTGGACGGCGGAAACTTGCAGTTATATATAGAGAATAATCGGAAATAAGTGGAAACGCCGCTATTACTAATAATGCACTTTGTAACCATTTCTCATTGATTGACAGAACCAGACTAACGCCCTGAATGCAGAAATTAAGTTGGAGGAAGCTTTTTGTTTCGCACCGAGAATGAAGACCAGAAATGATCTGCGATAAACTTACTGGATAATTCTATAAACTGATGGTTTAGACAGGTCTACAAAAGACAAACAACTATTTCATATTTAGACCGCATGTGGCTATTCACTGTCTTTCCGTGTGGCAGTTGTTTCCAGATATTTTTAGCATAACGTATAAGCCCAAACATGAGCAATCACTATACCCCACCCTAGCGAACGCTATATAAAATAACCCTATTATACGCTCTGTTATGGGTAAAAAGAGGACGAAATACAATTCGGAATATCAGATAACCTACATATAATGTATAAGGTCAAAAGCAAAAAAGCAGCTCTTGTGAACGAACAAATAATAACAAACCATCCACAGTCTGCCGTCGCAAAATTGACAAGTGGCTTCACTGAAAACGAAAAAATATATAAAACCAAAGACAGGAAATTGTTCCTTCACCCTCTACGGTTTAATTTCAAAATGCATGCCCTGATCAACACGTTCGTGGTAACGAAACTGTAAGTAAGGGAGCAACCCGGCTCAATAGTAACCGAACTCTTCTAAAAAACGGAATTTTGATACCCAGTGGAAAATGGACATCAGATTGATATCAAAATTAATTATGCTGAATTTTCAAATAAATACCGTTTCATCAAGTTTAGTCGTCTTACCCATCGAAACGCTAACGTGCCTGAGAAAATTTTCCGTATTTTTCAAAACAGTTGGCAAACAACTCCCCTAAAGTCATAGAACTTAATGAAAATTCACACCATCAGATTCAGCGTATCTGAAACCTACTATAGAAGTTTTAAAAGCTTCTATCTGCAAAAAAATTGGAATTTTTGTATTTTTTGCCAGAAGTAAAGATCACTGATTTGTTTTCTTTATTTGTTGTTTTTGTTTTTTCCCCAGGACTGATCGTAATCGATCCAGTTAGTCCTAGAGATATCATAGAGAGGCTCATTCGAACGGAAATTAAAGTTCTAGTGCCCTTTTAAGCGACCAAAAAAAATGGAGGGCAACTTGGCCCCCTCCCACGCTCATTTTTTTCCCAATTCCCAGTCACCCAATCAAATTTTTGAGATAGCCATTTCGTGTCATAATATTCGAGAAAATCTAATAAATATGTCTTTGAGGATGACTTAGTCCCACATTTCCCGGGGACGGGCTGCAAATTATGAGCAACTTTGGCCCATTGTTTGCATATAGTAAAAATTGGTTTAGGGAGTGTACAGTGACACAGGCAGACTTTTTCAAAGGAGGGATTTTGTTCTGTGGTGAGAGGGGATGGGGGGCAGACAAGAAGGTTAACGGAAAGGATCTTTCCAAGAAGGATGTTCCTTGGGGGAATGGACATTCTCTATGAAGGGGCGCCAGAATTTCCTTCCCAGCATCTCTTTTGTAAAAATCGGATCAGAAATTAAATAAAAAAAAACAAGTTTTTTTCACTGACAATAAGGAGCAACATTAAAACTCAAAACGAACAGAATATTATTGAACATATATGCGGGGGTTCGCTCCCCGCACTCATAGCTCATCCTCTTTACGATATAGTCTTTTTTAGTCAACTTTGGAATGAGCTATCTATTCTAATTAACCGGCCTTTTTGTGATTCAGGGTATAGTGATTTCGAACTTTAGCAGTAAAAGAGCGAGGCATTGGCGAGGGGGGCGAACTACCTAATCTACGTATATAGAAAACATACGATTCTAGCAGTTACGTTACGTAAGTTTAATTCATAAGTTACGGCAGAACAAAATTTACGAGAAAGCCATTTCGTCCAAAAAACAAGTAAAATATTAATATGCAAATTTTTGTTTTAATTATTGAGTTTACGATGAACCCAGAATCAAAGCTGCATTATAATTCAAGCTAACGTTCAGCAATTATATAACAAACAAAGTTTTTTTTAACTTGCAAACGAACAGAAATTATTCCGTATATGAAATTACTAAATATTATACCAACATTGTTTTACCACGTTCATATATGCTAAAAAACACTAGTCCGTTGGATTTGCAGGTAATTCTCATTGCCGCTTATTTCCTTGAACCGGCTACTCCCTTGTTTCTCACTGTGTGCATATCTTTCAGCCGCCATATTTCTTTACACTTTTTCCCTTTTGTATTTTAGAGTGAGCTTTTTAATTCTTCCTGCACTGTCTTATCTTTCGAAACCTATATGTTTCTTTGGCTCTTTACTTTTGTTTTGGGAACTCGTTGTAACAGAATTGCTGACGGAAAGTAATCCTGACTGTATACACTTGTTTTCTTCATTAATCGTTTATCATTAATTTAAATATTTTTTTATTTTACCTTCAGACATCACCATCCCTATGAACAGCTCTGTGTACAGTTTACCACATAAAGCTAACCTAAATTACCTTTCCTAATTTCTGTCCTGACTCAAAGATCCTTCTCCGTGATTGAATTTTTCAAACTAACAAAATTCACCCCTATCTACTGCTTGGCTAATTCCGTTGTGATTCCGAAAAACGGGGTTGGCCACCCTGACCTGGAAAGAATTTACTAAATCGGAGAGGAAAAATTTACTAGATCGCATCTGTTTTTTACTAAATGGTCAAAAAAATTTTTTTTTGACCTCAAGCATCGATTTTTTACTAGAGGGAGGATATCATACGATTTTCACAATCGTGTTTTCCTTTTTTCTTCTTTTTTTTTCTTTTTCCCCCTTTCTTTCGTTTTCATAGTACGAATTGAAAATTCCGGGAACCTACGAAGTTTTAAAAATCCTTTTTTGGGATATATGTTATAAAAAAAATAAAAAAAAAAACAAACTAATATATACTTATATATTATCTTATATATTATATATATATATATTATAATTATAATATATATATATATATAATTATTATATGTATATATATATATAGTATATATATATATCTATATAGTTTAAATATAATATATATCTATAATATATATATATATATGATATATTATAGATATTATTTTATATTTATTATATATATATAGTTATATATATATATATATATAATATTAGTATAATATATATTATATAATTCTATATATATATGTATATATATATTATTATAATTATTATATTTCTCTTACTTTTAATTTCTCTCCAGCAGCTCCTTTTGCTCAATAACAATTTTCAAACTGAGGAGATTTCCACCTAATCCACTAGGTGGTTGGATTTTGGTTTTATTCCAATAGATTCCCATCTCACTAATCGTGTCAGATAGCTTCATTTTTAGTTGGTAAGAATTTTGATAAACAGAAAGCTGCTTTTGTCGACCTTTAACTCCGAATGAGTGTCTGTTGTATGAAATAGGTGACTAGCTTTGTCTGTCCTCTGAGACCGACAAGCAATTGTAATTTAAAACAGACAGGCAAAAATTGGTAATTGTCCATATATTTACGATAATTTTTTCCCTGAATTCACGGAAAATAAAAAAAAGTTTGTTCACTATAATCATGACTTTTTACTGAGTTTTACTAGATTTTTGAATTTACTAGAATCCTCT
>JAPEVW010000817.1:0-45976 GCA_027921565.1 Artemia sinica | reverse complement strand
TTTAAAAGACATATAAACAGAGAAAGACGGACACTTCAGACATACAAACAGAGAATGACAAACACTTTAGACATACAAAACAGAGAAAGCCAGCACTTTGGACCTACAAACCACAAAGACACACACTTCAGACTACAAACCAACAAATACAAACACTTCAGACATACAGACAGAGATAAAGGACAAAAACCTTATAGACATTTTTTGTTACAAACATGTGAAAGCCAAACACTTCAGACATGGACATACAACGAGAAGACAAGACTTCAGGACAGGACAAACCAATTTAGCAACACTACGACAAACAGAGAGAGAAAGACAAGCACTCTAGACAATTAGACATACAAACCAGACAAAGGACACCACCCTTCAGAGATTAACAAACCAAACAAAGACATGGCGGTGTCAGGACATTACCAAACAACAAAGTACGGACAATTCAAACATTTCGAACCAACAGAGAAAGACAAACACTTTAGAAATACAAACCGAGTAGAACAAGCACGTGGGCCTTTAGACCAGCAAAAACAACAATGACAGAAACTCGTTATCACCCCATTACAATAACACCCCAAAGACGAACACTTTTCAGGACTTTCTAAACCAACAATAGACACGTGACAAAGTGAGACATACGAACCAACAAGACCAACACCTTTAAGACAGACAAGTCAGAGAACGACGTGCACTTTAGACAGCAAACCAACAAGACAAAACACTTCAGGAACATACAAACAGAAGAAAGACAGACCCCAATTTAGACATATTCGAATTACCAATAATCCGACAGACCCTTGATTATAGTACCCAACCACAAAGACACACACTTTCAGACATTGTACAAACCAACAAAAGAACAGGCACTTTAAAGACATTTTACAACTTTCACACAAAAAACAAACACGTTAGAAATACCAAACCAGACAAAGACACACACTTCAGACATTACAAACCAGAGAAAGACTAGGCACTTTAGAAATACAATCCAACAAAAACAAGACAGGACACGTTCAGACATACAAACCAGACAAAGGACAAACAACTTTCAGACTCAAAGCTGAGAAAGACGACAACACTTAGAACCATACACCAACAAAGACAGACACTTCAGACATACAAACCACAATACGACACACACTTCAGACATACAAACAGAGAAAGACATGAACTTTGAGACAACAAACCAACAAACAGACACACTTCAAACACACAAACAGAGGAAAGACACACACTTTAGGACATACAAAACAGAGAAAAAGACAGACATTTCAGACTACAAACCAACAAAGACAAACAGTTCAGACATACAAACAGAGAAACACATGCACTTTAGACATACACACCAACAATAACAGCACTTCAGTCATACAAACAACAAAGACAAAAACACTTCAGACATACAAACAGAGAAAGCACAAACACTTTAGACATATAAACAAGAAAGACAGACACTTCAGACATACAACCAACAAAGACAAACGCATCAGAAATACAAACAGAGAAAGACATACACTTTAACACATACAAGACCAACAAAGACAGGACATTTCAGAACAACAAAAAAAAACCAACAAAGAACAAACACTTCAGACATACAAACAGAGAAAGATAGGCACTTTAAGACATACCAAACCACTTAAAAACAGACACTTTCAGGACATACAAACCAACAAAGACAAACACTTTCAAACATACAAACAGAGAAAGACAGACACTTCACAGACATACAAGCCAAACAAAGACAAACACTCCAGACATACAAACAGAGAAAGACATAGCCACTTTAGACATACAAACCAACAAAAAAAAAAAGACAGACACTTCAGAATACAAACAGAGAAGACAGGCACTTAGACCATACAAACCAACAAAGACAGACATTTCAGACATACAATCATTCAAAGACAAACACTTCAGACATACAAACCAACAAAGACAAAACACTTCAGACATACAAACAGAGAAAGACAACACTTTAGACCATGCAAACCGACAAAGACACACTTCAGACATACAAAACCAACAAGACAAACACTTCAGACATTACAGGGACAGAGAAAGAACAGGCACTTTAGAACATACAAACAGAGAAAGACAAGTACTTTAGACATTAGACATACAACAGAGAAAAGACAGACACTCTTAGACATAAAACAGACCAACAAAGACTAACACTTCAGACATACACGACAGAGAAAGACAAACACGTTTAGACATACAAACAGAGAAAGACAGGCACTTTCATACATACACCAGATAGACAAACACTTTAGACATACAAACAGTGAAAGACAGACACTTCAGACATACAAACAGAGAAAGACAAACACATTAGACATACAAACAGAGAAAGACAGAGCACTTTAGACATTAGACATACAAACTCAACAAAGACAACACTTCAAGACATACAAACCAACAAAGACATGGCACTTCAGACATACCAACCACAAAGACAGACACTTCAGACATACAAAACAGACAAAGACAAACACTCCAGACATAAAAACACAGAAAGAAAGACAGGCACTTTAGACATACAAACCCAACAAACACAGACAATTCAAACATACAAACCACAAAGAAAACACGCCTTATACATACAAACAGGAGGGAAACGACGTGCACTTTAGGACATAGCAAAAACCAACAAATGACCACGACACTTCAGACATACAAACCACAGAAGACAAACACTTCATGACTTTCAACCAACAAAGACAGACACTTGAGACATACAAACCAACAAAGACAGACACTTCAGACATACATAAACAACGAAAGACAAACACTTCAGAAACACAAACAGAGAAATACAGACAATTTAGGACATACAAACCAAACAAAGACATACAACTTCAGGACATACAAACCAACAAAGACAGGCACTTTAGACATACAAACCAACAAAACAAACACGTTAGAACATACAAAAAGTAGAAAGACAACACTGTTCAGACATACAAACAGAGAAAGACTAGCACTTTTAGGAAATACAAGATCAACAAAGACAGACACTTCAGAACATACAAACCGACAAAGACAAAACACTTCAGACATACAAACAGAGAAAGACAGCACTATAGACATTCAAACCAACAAAGACAACACACTTCAAACAAACAAACAGAGAAAGACAACACACTTTAGGACACACAAACAGAGAAAGACAGACACTTCAGACATACAAACCAACAAAGACAAACATGTTCAGACATACAACAGAGAAACACATGCACTTTAGACTACACACAACAATAGACAGACAGCTTTTCAGTCATACAAACCAACAAAGACAAACACTTCAGACATACAAACGGAGAAAGACAGACACTTTAGACATATAACCGAGGAAAGACAGACAGAACTTCAGACATACAAACCAACAAAGACACACTTTGCATCAGAATACAAACAGAGAAAGACAATGCACTTTACACATACAAACCAACAAAGACAGAAATTTCAGACACTCAAAAACCCCCAAAAACCCCCCCAAGACAAACACTTCAGACATACAAACAGACAAAGATAGGCACTTTGGACATAAAACCACTAAAAACAGACACTTTCAGACATACAAACCCAACAAAGACAAACACTTCAAACATACAAACAGAGAAAGACAGACACTTCAGACATACAAACCAACAAAGACACACTTCAGACATTACAAACAGAGACAAGACAACACTTTAGTACAAACCAACCAAGACAGACACTTCAGAATACAAAAGAGAAGACAAGGCACTTTAGGACATACAACCAACAGAGAAAGACACTTCAGACATACAAATCATCAAAGACAAACCACTTCAGACATACAAAACATAGAAAGACAGGCACTTTAGACATACACCCCACAAAGACACACTTCAGACATACAAACCAACAAAGACAAACACTTCAGACATACGAACGGGAAAAACAGAGAAAGACGGCACTTTAGACATACAAAACCGACAAAGACAGACACTTCAGGGACATACAAACCAACAAAGACAAAACACTTCAGACATAAACAGACAGAGAAATACAAACACTTTAGACATACAACAACCAGAAAGACAAGCACTTTAGACATTAGATAGTAACAAAAGAAAGGACAGACATTCAGACCATACAAACCAACAAAGACAAACACTTCAGACATACAGACAGAGAAAGACAAAACACTTAGACATACAAACCAACAGAAACAGAAACACTTCAGAACATACAGAACAGAGAAAGACAACACTTTAGACATACAAACAGTGAAAGACAGGACACTTCAGACATACAAACAGAGAAAGACAAACACTTCTAGACATACAAACAAGAGAAGATATAAGCACGTTTGACATTAGACATACAAAACCAGACAAAGACAGACACTTCTAGACATACAACAACAAAGACATGAACACTTCAGACATACAAACCAACAAAGACAAACACTTCCAGACATAAAAACAGAGAAAGACAGGCACTTTAGACATACAAACCAACAAAGACAGACAATTCAAACATACAAACCAACAAAGACATTCACTTTAGACATACAAACAGAGAACGACATGCACTTTATAACATACAAACCAAATGGACAGACACTTCAGACATACAAACCAACAAAGACGGAAACAACTTCAGACTTTTACAAACCAACAAGACGACAACTTAGACATACAAACCAACGAAGACAGACACTTTCAGACATACAAACCAACAAAGACAAACATTCAGACATACAAACCAGAGAAAGACAGACTTTCAATTTTAAACATACAAAACCAACAAAGACAACACTTCAGACATACAAACCAAACAAAGACGGGCACTTTAGACAATACAAACCAACAAAACAAGAAGTTAGACATACACACCAGAGAAAGAACAAACACTTTCAGACATACAACAGAGAAAGACTAGGCACTTTAGACATACAAAATCACACCAAGACAACACTTCAGACATACAAACCAACAAAGGACAAACACTTCAGACATACAAACAGAGAAAGACAGACACTATAGACATACAAACCAACAAAGACAACACTTCAACATACAAACCGAGAAAGACACACACTTTAGACATACACAACATAGAAAGACAGACACTTCAGACATACACAACCAACAAAGACCAAACAGTTCAGACATACAACAGAGAAAGGCAGCACTTTAGACATACACACCAACAAAACAGACACTTCATCATACAAACCAACAAAGACAAACACTTCAGACAAACAAACAGAGAAAGACAAGGCACTTTAGACATATCAAGACCAGTAAATACAGACACTTCAGACATACAAACCAACAAAGACAAACGCATCCAGAACATACAAACACAAACAAAGACATGCACTTTACACATACAAACCAACAAAGACAGACAACTTCAGACACTCAAACCAACAAAGACAAACACTTTCCAGACATACAAACAGAGAAAGATAGGTACACTTTAAGACATACACAGCCCTAAAACAGACACTTCAGAAATACAAACCAACAAAGACAGACACTTCAATAAACATACAAACAAGAGATAAAGACGGACACTTCAGAACATACAAACCAGAGAAAGACAAACACTTCAGACATACAAACCAGAGAAAGACAAACACTTCAGACATACAAACCACAAAGACAAACACTTCAGAACATACAAACAGAGAAAGACAGGCACTTTTAGACATACAAACCTAACAAAGACAGACACTTCAGACATACAAACCAACAAAGACAAACACTTCAGACATACAAACAGTAGAAAGACAGGCACTTTAGACATACAACCAACAAAGACAGACACTTTCAGACATACAAACCAACCGAACCAAAGACAAACACTTCAGACATACAAACAGAGAAAGACAAACACTTTTAGACATACAAACCGACAAAGACAAACATCTTCAGGCATACAAACCGAACAAAGACAAACACTTCGGACATACAGACAGAGAAAGACAACACTTTGACATACAAACCAGACAAAGACAGACACTTCAGTCCATACAAACAAGAAAGATATAAACACTTCAGACATACAAACAGAGAAAGACAAGCACTTTAGACATAGACATTCGAAACACCAAAGACAGACACTTCTAGACATAGAAACCAACAAAGACAAACACTTCATTACATAAAAACAGAGAAAGACAACACTTTAGACATCTAACACAGATGAAGACGGACACTTCAGACATACAAACCAGAACAGACAAACACTTTAGATATACAAACAAGAAAGACAGGCACTTTAGACCTACAAACACCAAAGACAGACACTTTAGACATACAAACCACACAAAGACAAACACTTCAGACATACAGACAGAGAAAGAACATACACTTTAGACATACAAACAGCAAAGACAGACACTTTAGACATTAGACATACAAAACAGAGAAAGACAGACACTTCAGACATTACAAACCAACAAAGACAAACACTTTAGACATACAGACAGACAAAGACAAACACTTTAGACATACAAACAGAGGAAAGACAAACACTTCAGACATACAAACAGAAAAGACAAACACTTTAGGGGGGTGGGGGGAACTATCAAAACCCATTTACAAACAGTGAAGACAGACACTTCAGACATACAAACAGAGAAGGATAAAACACTTTAGACATACAAACAGAGAAAACAAGGCACTTTAGACATTAGACATACACAACAACAAAGACAGACACTTCAGACATACAACCAACAAAGACATGGTACTTCAGACATACAAACCAACAAAGCATACAGACACTTCAGACACATACAAACCAACAAAGACATTGACACTTCAGAACATTACAAACCAACAAAGCAACAACACTTCAGACATACAAACATACAAAGATAGGCACTTTAGACATACAAACCAAACAAAAGACAGACACTTCAGACATACAAATCATCAAAGACCAAATTCCGACAAACAGACATACAAAGACAGGCAGACATTAGACACAACTAATAGACACTTCAGACGTACAAACCAACAAAGACAAACACTTCAGACATACAACCAACAAGACAAACACTTTAGACATACAAACAGAGAAAGACAACACTTTAGACATACAACCAAGAAAGACAACACTTTAGAAACATTAGACATACAAACCAACAAAGACAGACACTTCAAGACATACAAACCAACAAAGACATGGCACTATTCAGACATACAAACCAACAAAGACAGAACACTTCATAAACATACAACCCAGAGAAAGACAGTGCACTTTAGAACATACAAACCAACAAAGACAGACACTTCAGACATACAAACCAACAAGACAAACACTTCAGACATACAAACAGAGAAAAGACAGGCACTTTAGACATACAAACCAACAAAGACAGACACTATATCAGACATAAAAACCAACAAGAGGACAACACTTCAGACATCCAAGCAGAGAAAGACAAACACTTTAGACATACAAACCAACAAAGACAAACACTTCAGACATAAAACAGAGAAAGACAGTGCACTTTAGACATACAAACAGAGAAAGACAGACACTTTCAACATACAACCACAACAAAGACATTCACAGACATACAAACAGAGAACGACGTGCACTTTAGACATACAAACAACAAAGACAGGACACTTCAGATACAATACAAACCAACCAAGACACAACACTTCAGACATACAAACCAACAAAGACAGACACTTTGAGACATACAAACCAACAAAGACAGACACTTCAGACATACAAACCAACAAGACAAACACTTCCAGACATACAAAACAGTAGAAAGACAGGACTAATTTAGACATACAAACCAACAAAGACATACACTTCAGACATACAAACACAAAGACAGCACTTTAGACATACAAACCAACAAAGAAACAAACCAGACCCCCCCCCCCCCCCCCCGTTAGACATACACCCAGAGAAAGACAAACACTTTCAGACATACAAACAGAACAAGACTAGCACTTTAGACATACAAATCAACAAAGACAGACACTTCAGACATACAAACCAACAAAGACAACACTTCAGACATACAAACAGAGAAAGACAGGCACTTAGACCATACAAACCACAAGACAACACACTTCAAACATACAAAACAGAGAAAGACACACACTTTAGACATACAAACAAGAAAGACAGACACTTCTAGACATACAAACCAACAAAGACAAACACTTCAGAACATACAAACAAGACAAACACATGCACTTTAGACATACAAACCAACAAGAACAAGACACTTCAGTCTACAAACCCAACAAAGACAAACACTTCAGACATACAAACAGAGAAAGACAAACACTTTAGGGACATACAAGAGAGAAATACAGACACTTCAGACATACAAACGAGTTCAACAAAGACAAACGCATCAGAAATACAAACAGAGAAAGACAAGCACTTTACACAATTAACATACAAACCAACAAAAGACAACATTTCAGACACACAAAACCAACAAAGACAAACACTTCAGACATACAAACAGAGAAAGAAAAGACCAGGCACTTTAGACAAAAAAAACACTACAAACACTAAAGACAGACACTTCAGACATACAAACCAACAAAGACAAACACTTCAATACATACAAACAGAGAGTAAAGACGAGACACTTCAGACATACAAACCAACTGAGACAAACACTTTCAGACATACAAACAGAGAAAGACAAACACTTAAGACATACAAACCAACAAAGACAGAACACTTCAGAATATACAAACAGAGAAGACAGGCACTTTAGACATACAAACCAACAAAGACAGACACTTCAGACATACAAAACCAACAAAGACAACACTTCAGACATACAAACAGAGAAAGACCAAACACTTTAGACATGCAAACGGACAAAGACAAACCCTTCAGACATACAAACCAAGAAAGACAAACACTTCAGGACATACAGACAGAGAAAGACAAACACTTTTTGAACATACCAAACAGAGACGAGAAACACTTCAGAACATACAAACATAGAAAGAGAAAACACTTAGACATACAAAAACAAAGACAGACAACACTTAGACATTACATACAAACAAAGACAGACACTTCAGACATACAAACCAACAAATGACAAACACTTTCAGACATACAAACAGAGAAAGACAAAACACTTTAGACTTACAAACAGACAAAGACGGGACACTTCAGACATACAAACAGATTAAAAAGACAAACACTTTAGACATACAAAACCAACAAAGACAACACTTCAAGCAGACCATACAAACCACAAAGACAGACACTTTAGACATACAAACCAACAAAGACAACACTGCAGACACTTACAGACAGAGAAAGACAACACTTTAGACAAACAAAACATAGAAAGACAAGCACACTAGACATTAGACATACAAACAGAGAAAGTACAGACACTTCAGACATACAAACCAACAAAGACAAACACTTCAGACATACAAACAGAAGAAAGACAGGCACTTTAGACATACAAACCAACATAAGAGCAAGACACTTCAGACATACAAACCAAGACAGAACACTTCAACCAACAAAGACAAATACTTCAGACATACAAACAGAGAAAGACCAACACTTTAGACATACAAACCGACAAAGACAGACTCTTCAGGCATACAAACCAACAAAGACAAACACTTCGGACATACACACAGAGAAGGACCAAACACTTTAGACATACAAACAAGAAAAGATAGACACTTCAGACATACAAACCATACAAAGACAAACACTTCAGACATACAAACAGAGAAAGACAAGCACTTTAGACATTAGACATACAAACCTAACAAAGACAGACACTTCAGACATACAACCAACAAAGACAACACTTCAGACATACAAAAACAGAGAAAGACAAACACTTTAGACATAAAAACAACAAAGACGGAACACTTCAGACATACAAACAGAAAAAGACAAACACTTTAGACATACAAACAGAAAGACAGGCACTTTAAGACCTACAAACCAGGACGAAGACGACACTTAGACATACAAACCAACAAAGACAGGCACTTCAGACAAACAGACAGAGAAAGACAAAGGCACTTTCAGACCATACAAACAAGAAAGACAGACACTTTAGACATAGACATACAAAACAAGAAAGACAGAACACTTTCAGACATAACAAACCAACAAAGACAAACACTTCAGAACATACAAGACAGAGAAAGACAAAGCACTTTAGACATACAAACAAGAAAGACCAACACTTCAGACATACAACAGATAAAGACAAACACTTTAGACATACAAACAATGAAAGACAACTTCAGACATACAAACAGAAAGACAAACACTTTAGACATACAAACAGAGAAAGACATGCACTATTTAAAGTAATTAGACATACAAACCAACAAAGACAGACACTTCAGACATACAAATACAAACGAAAAACACTTCAGAAATACAAAAAGAAAGACAAACACTTCAGACACATAACCAACAAAGACAGACACTTCAGACATACAAACCAACAAAGACAAACACTTCAGAAATACAAACAGACAAAGACAGGCACTTTAGACATACAACCAACAAAGACAGACACTTCAGACTACAAACCACAAGACAAACACTTCAGACATACAACATAGAAAGACAGGCACTTTAGACATACAACCCAACAAGACAGACACTTCAGACATACAAACCAACAAAGACAACCTTTCAGACATACAGACAGAGAAAGACAAACACTTTAGACATACAAACAGAGAAATAAAACACTTTAGACATACAAACAGAGAAAGACAATCACTTTAGACATAGGACATACAGAACAAACAAAGACGACACTTCAGACATACAAACCAACAAAGACAGGCACTTTAGACATACAAACCAACAAAGACAGATACTTCATAACATACAAACAGAGAAAGACATTGCACTTTAGACAATACAAACCAACAAGACAGACACTTCAGACATACAAATCATCAAAGACAACACTTCAGACATACAAACAGTACAAAGACAAGACACTTTAGACATACAAGCCCAACAAAGACAGACACTTCAGACATACAAACCAAAAAGACAACACTTCAGACATACAAACCAGAGAAAGACAAAACACTCGGCAGACATGCAAACCGACAAAGACAAACACTTCAGACATACAAACAACAAAGACAGACACTTCAGACATACAAACAGAGCCAAAAGACAAAGCACTTTAGACATACAAACCAGAGAAAGACAACACTTCGCCATACAAAGACAGAGAAAGACAAACACTTCAGACATACAAAAACAAGTGAAAGACAGACACTTCAGACATACAAAAACAGAGAAACAAACACTTTCAGACATACAAACAGAGAAAGACAAGCACTTTAGACATACAAACAAACAAAGACAACACTTCAGACATAAGCAAACACAACAAAGACAAACACTTCAGACATACAACAGAGAAAGACAGGCACTTCAGACATACAAACCAACAGAGACAGAACACTTCAGACATACAAACAGAAAAAGACAACACTTTAGACATACAAACAGAGAAAGACAGGACACTTTAGACATACAAACAACAAAGACAGAACACTTCAGACATAACAAACCAACAAGACAAACACTTCAGACATACAAACCAGAGAAAGACAGACACTTCAGACATACAAACCAACAAAGACAAAGACTTCAGACATACAGAAGAGACAAGACAAACACTTTAGACATACAAACCAGTCAAAGACAGACACTTCAGACATACAAAACAGAGAACTATAAACACTTAGACATACCAAACCAGAGAAAGACAAGCACTTTATACATACAAACCAACAAAGACAGACACTTCAGAAACAGACACCAACAAAGAACAAACACTTCAAGACATACAACACAGAGAAACAAAACACCTTTAGACATATATAAACAGAGAAGACAGACACTTCAGACATACAAACAGAGAAAGACAAACACTTTAGACATACAAACAGAGAAAGACAGACACTTTAGACAAGAAATGTACATACAAACCAACAAAGACAGACACTTCAACATACAAACCAACAAAGACAAACACTTCAGACATACAAACAGAGAAAGACAAACACTTTAGACATACAAACCAACAAAGACAACCACTTCAGACATACAAACCACAAAGACCAGACACTTAGACATACAAACAGAGAAAGACAGGACACTTCAGACATAAAAACCAACAAAGACAGACACTTCAGACATACAAAGAACAAAGACACAACACTTTAGACATACAAACCAGAGAAAGACAAACACTTCAGACATACAAACCAACAAAGACAAACACTTCAGACATACAACAAGAAAGACAGACACTTTAGACATACAAACAGAGAAAAGACAAGGCACTTTAGACATTGACATACAAACCAACAAAGACAGACACTTCAGCATTACAAACAGGAACAACCAACAAAGACATGGTCACTTCAGACATACAAACCAACAAAGACAGACACTCAGACATACAAACCAACAAAGACAAACACTTCAGACATACAACAGAGAAAGACGTGCACTTTAGACATAAAACCAACAAAGACAGGACACTTCAGACATACAACCAAAACCAACAAAGACAAACACTTCAGACATACAAACAAGAAGACAGACACTAGAGACATACAAACCAACAAAGAAGCAAACACTTCAGACATACAAACATACAAAGACGGCACTTTAGACATACAAACAACAAAGACAGACACTTTCAGACATACAAACCACAAAGACAGAACACTTCAGACATACAAACCAAGAAAGACAGACCACTTCAGACATACAAACCAACAAAGACAGACACTTCCAGACATACAAACCAACAAAGACAACACTTCAGAAACATACAAACAGAGAAAACAGACATACAAACCAACAAGACACACTATTAGACATACAAACCGAGAAAAGACATACACTTCAGACATACAAACCAACAAAGACAGACACTTCAGACATACAAAACAAAAAAGACAAACACTTCAGACATACAAACAGAGAAAGACAAACACTTCCAGACATACAAACAGAGAAAGACAAGCACTTTAGACATTACAAACCACAAAGACAGACACTTCAGACATACAAACCAACAAAGACAAACACTTTAGACATACAAACAGAGAAAAGACAGGCACTTTAGACATACAAACCAACAAAGACAAACACTTCAGAACATACAAACAGAGAAAGACACACACTTTAGACATACAAACCAACAAAGAAACAACACTTCAGACATACAAACCTAGAAAGACAAACACTTCAAACATACAACCCACAAAGACACAACACTTTAGACATACAAACCAACAAAGACAACACTTCAGACATACACAACCAAACAAAGACAAACACTTCAGACATACAAGCACCAGACAAAGACACAACACTTCAGACATACAAACCACAAAGACAGACACTTCAGACATACAAACCACAAAGACAACACTTCAGACATACAAACAGAGAAAGACAAGCACTTTAGACATACATACCAACAAAGAGACAGACACTTCAGACATACAAACCAACAAAGACAAACACTTCAAACATACAAACAGAGAAAGACAACACTTTAGACATAAAACAAAGAAACACACTTCAGGACATAAGACAGGAATACAACCACAAAGACAAACACTTCAGACATACAACCAACAAGACAACACTTTAGACATACAACAACAAAAGACAGACACTTCAGACATACAAACATGAGAAAGACGAACACTTTAGACATACAAACAGAGAAAGACAGACACTTCATACAATACAACAAACAAAGACAGACACTTCAGACATACAACCAGAGAAAGACAGTGGCACTTCAGACATACAACCAACAAAGACAGACACTTCAGACCATACAACCAACAAAGACAAACACTTCAGACATAAAAACAGAGAAAGACAGACACTTTAGACATACAAACCAACAAAGACAGACACTTCAACATACAAACCAACAAAACAGACATTCACTTTAGACATACAACAGAGAAAGACAAGCACTTTAGACATACAAACCAACAAAGACAGACACTTCAGACATACAAACCAACAAAGACAAACACTTCAGACATACAAACAGAAAGACAGACACTTGAGACATACAAACAACAAAGACAGACACTTCAGACATACAAACAACAAAGACAACACTTCAGACATACAAACAGAGAAAGACAGACACTTTAGACATACAAACCAACAAACACAAACACTTCAAGACATAAACCAACAAAGAACAGACAGGCACTTTAGACATACTAAACCAACAAAAACAACACGTTCAGACATACAACCAAGAAAGACAAGCACTTCAGACATACAAACAGAGAAAGACATAACACTTCAGACATACAAACCAGCAAAGACAGACACTTCAGACATACAAACCAACAAAGACAAACACTTCAGACATACAAACAGAGAAAGATAGGCACTTTAGACATACAAACCAACAAAGACAAACACTTCAGACATACAAACCAACAAAGACAAACACTTCAGACATACAAACCTAACAAAGACAAACACTTTAGACATACAAACCAACAAAGACAAACACTTCGACATACAAACATAACCAGACAAACACTTCAGACACAAACACTTCAGACATACTTTCAAACACAAACCAACAAAGACAAACACATTCAGACATACAAACAGAGATAAGAAAACACTTCAGACATACAAACCAACAAAGACAAGACACTTCAGACATACAAACGATAGAAAGACAAACACTTTAACATACAAACAGAGAAAGACAGACACTTAGATACAACAAACCAGAAAGACAAACAACTTTCAGACATACAAACAGGTCAAAGACAACACTTTCAGTTACATAACAAAACAACAAAGACAGACACTTCAGACATACAAACAGGAAAGACAGGCACTTCAGACATACAAACCAACAAAGACAAACACATTCAGACATACAAACAACAAAGACAAACACTTCAGACATACAAACAGAGAAAGACAGACACTTCAGACATACAAACCAACAAAGACAAACACTTCAGACATACAAACGAGAAAGACAACACTTTAGACATACAAAAACAACAATAGACAGGTAGACTACTTCAGACATACAAACCAACAAAGACAAACACTTCAGACATACAAACCAACAAAGACAACACTTCAGACATACAAACAGAGAAAGACAGTACACTTTAGACATACAACACACCAACAAAGACAGACACTTCAGACATACAAACCAACAAGACAGACACTTTAGACATACAAAACAGAGAAGAACGCTTTAGACATACAAACCACAAAGACAAACACTTCAGACATACAAACAGAGAAGACAGCACACTTTAGACATACAAACCACAAAGACAGAAGACACTTCAGACATACAAACCCAAAAGACAAACACTTCAGACATACAAACAGAGAAAGACAGACCACTTTAGACATACAAACCAACCAAAGACAGACACTTCAGACATACAAACCAACAAAGACAAACACTTCAGACATACAAACAGAGAAAGACAAACACTTTAGACATACAAACAGACAAAGACAAACTTTAGACATACAACCAACAAAGACAGACACTTTAGACATACATAACAACCACAAAGACAGACACTTCAGACATACATCAACAAAGACAGACTTTAGACATACAAACAGAACAAAGACAAGACAAACCTTAGACATACAAACCAACAAAGACAGACACTTCAGACATAAAAACAAAACCACAAAGACAAACACTTCAGACATACAAACAGGAAAACAACAGGACACTTTAGACATACAAACCAACAAAGACAAACACTTCAGACATACAAAAGAGAAAGACAAACACTTTAGACATACAAACCAACAAAGACAGACACTTCATACACTACAAACCAACAAAGACAAACACTTCAGACATACAAACAGAGAAAGACAGGCACTTAGACATAAAACCAACAAAGACAAACACTTCAACATACAAACAGAGAAAGACAACACTTCAGACATACAAACAGACAAAGACAAACACTTCAGACATACAAACAACAAAGACAAACACTTCAGACATACAAACAGAGAAAAGACAGAGCACTTTAGACATACAAACCAACAAAGACAGACACTTCAGACATACAAACCAACAAAGACAAACACTTCAGACATACAAACGAGAAAGACAGGCACTTTAGACATACAAACAACAAAGACAGACACTTCAGACATACAAACCAACAAAGACAAACACTTCAGACATACAAACAGAGAAAGACATGCACTTTAGACATACAAACCAACAAAGACAGACACTTCAGACATACAAACCAACAAAGACAAACACTTCAGACATACAAACAGAAAGACAGACACTTCAGACATACAAACCAACAAAGACAAACACTTTCAGACATACAAACAGAGAAATACAACACTTTAGACATACAAACCAACAAAGACAACACTTCAGACATACAAACAGAGAAAGACAGGCACTTAGACATACAAACCAACAAAGACAGACACTTTCAGACATACAAACCAACAAAGACAAACACTTCAGACATACAAACCAACAAAGACAAACACTTTAGACATACAAACCAACAAAGACAGACACTTCAGACATACAAACCACCAAGACCAAGACACTTCAGACATACAAACAGACAAAGACAGCACTTTAGACATAACAAACCAACAAAGACAGACACTTCAGACATACAAACCAACAAAGACAAACACTTCAGACATACAAAACAGAGAAAGACAAACACTTTAGACATACAAACAGACAAAGACAGACACTTCAGACATACAAAAGAACAAGACAGACACTTCAGACATACAAACAGAGAAAGACAGCACTTTAGACATACAACCAACAAAGACAGACACTTCAGACATACAAACCAACAAAGACAAACACTTCAGACATACAAACAGAGAAAGACAGACACTTTAGGACATACAAACCAACAAAGACAGACACTTCAGACATACAAACAGAGAAGACAGACCGACACTTTAGACATACAAACCAACCAAAGACAGACACTTCAGACATACCAAACAGAGAAAGACAAACACTTTAGACATACAAACTAACAAAAGACAAGACACTTCAGACATACAAACAGAGCTAAAAGACAGACACTTTAGACATATACAAAACAACAAAGACAAACACTTCAGACATACAAACAACAAAGACAAACACTTTCAGACATACAAACAGAGAAAGACAACACTTCAGACATACAAACCAACAAAGACAGACACTTCAGACATACAAACCCAACAAAGACAACACTTCAGACATACAAACCAGAAAAGACAAGACACTTCAGACATACAAACCAACAAAGACAGACACTTCAGACATACAAACCAACAAAGACAAACACTTCAGACATACAACCAGACAAAGACAGGCACTTTAGACATACAAACCACAAAAGACAGACACTTCAGACATACAAACCAGAAAGACAAACACTTTAGACATACAAAACAGAGAAAGACAGGCACTTTAGACATACAAACCAACAAAAGACAGACACTTCAGACATACAAACCAACAAAGACAAACACTTCAGGACATACACAAACAGAGAAAGACAGTACACCTTTAGACATACAGCAAACCACAAAACAAACACTTCAGACATACAAACCAGAGAAAGACAACACTTCAGACATACAAACAGAGAAAGACAGACACTTCAGACATACAAACCAACAAAGACAGACACTTTCAGACATACAAACCAACAAAGACAACACTTCAAGACATACAAACAGAGAAAGACAGGCACTTTAGACATACAAACCAACAAAGACAGACACTTCAGACATACAAACTAACAAAGACACACACTTCAGACATACAAACAGAGAAGACAGGCACTTTAGACATACAAACCAACAAAGACAGACACTTCAGACATACAAACCAACAAAGACAAACACTTCAGACATACAAACCAGAGAAAGACAAACACTTTAGACATACAAACCAAAAAAGACAAACACTTCAGACATACAAACCAACAAAGACAAACACTTCAGACATACTAAAACAGAGAAAGACAAACACTTTAGACATACAAACCAACAAAGACAAACACTTCAGACATACAAACAGAGAAAGACAGGCACTTTAGACATACAAACCAACAAGACAGACACTTCAGACATACAAACCAAGAAAGACAAACACACTTTAGACATACAAACAGAAAGACAGAGCACTTCAGACATACAAACCAACAAAGACAGACACTTCAGACATACAAACCAACAAAGACAAACACTTCAGACATACAAACAGAGAAAGACAGACACTTTAGACATACAAACCAACAAAGACTGACACTTCAGACATACAAACCAACAAAGACAAACTTCAACATACAAACAGAGAAAGACAACACTTTAGACATACAAACAAGAAAGACAGACACTTCAGAACATACAACCAACAAGACAAACACTTCAGACATACAAACAGAAAAGACAGCACTTTAGACATTAGACATACAAACAAAGACAGACACTTCAGACATACAAACGCAACAAAGACAAACACTTCAGACATACAAACAGAGAAGACAACACTTTAGACATACAAACAGAAAAAGTACAGACACTTCAGACATACAAACCAACAAAGACAAACACTTTAGAACATACAAACAGAGAAAGACAGGCACTTTAGTGACATACAAACCAACAAAGACAAGACACTTCAGACATACAAACAACAAAGACAACACTTCAGACATACAAACAGAAAAGACAAACACTTTAGACATACAAACAGAGAAAGACAGGCACTTTAGACATACAAACCAACAGAAAGACAGACCACTTCAGACATACAACAAACAAAGACAGACAACACTTCAGACATACAAACCAGACAAAGACAAACACTTTAGACATACAAACAACGAAAGACAAACACTTTCAGACATACAAGCACCAACAAGAGACAAACACTTCAGACATACAACCAACAAAGACAAACACTTCAGACATACAAACAGAGAGAAGACAAGCACTTTAGACATAGACATACAAACCAACAAAGACAGACACTTCAGACATACAAACCAACAAAGACAAACACTTCAGACATACAAACCAACAAAGACAGACACTTCAGACATACAAACCAACAAGACAGGCACTTCAGAACATACAAACAGACAAAGACCAGACACTTCAGACATACAAACCAACAAAGACAAACACTTCAGACATACAAACCAGATGAAAGACAACACTTTAGACATACAACCAACAAAGACAGACACTTCAGACATACAACCACAAGACAAACACTTCAGACATACAAACAGAGAAAGACAGGCACTTATAGACATACAAACCAACAAAGACAGACACTTCAGACATACAAACCAACAAAGACAAACACTTCAGACATACAAACAAGAAAGACAGGCACCTTAGACATACAAACCAACAAAGATCACGACACTTCAGACATACAAACAACAAAGACAAACACTTCAGACATACAAACAAGAAAGACAGACACTTCAGACATACAAACCAACAAAGACAACACTTCAGACATACAAACCAACAAAGACAAACACTTCAGACATACAAAACAGAGAAAGACAAACACTTTAGACATACAAACAGACAAAGACAGACACTTCAGACATACAAACCAACAGAGACAAACACTTCAGACATACAAACAACAAAGACAAACACTTCAGACATACAAACCACAGAAGACAACACTTTAGACATACAAACAACAAAGACAAACACTTCAGACATAAACCAACAGAGACAAACACTTTAGACATACAAACCAGAGAAGACACATCAACACTTTAGACATACAAACCAACAAAGACAACACTTCAGACAATACAAACAGAGAAAGACAAGGCACTTTAGACATATACAACCAACAAAGACAGACACTTCAGACATACAAACCAACAAAGACAAACACTTCAGACATACAACAGAGAAAGACAAACACTTTAGACATACAAACCAACAAAGACAGACACTTCAGACATACAAACCAACAAAGACAAACACTTCAGACATACAAACAGAGAAAGACAAGGCACTTTAGACATACAAACCAACAAAGACAGACACTTCAAGATATACAAAACCAACAAGAGACATTCATACATACAAACAGAGAAAGACAAACACTTTAACATACAAACCAACAAAGACAGACACTTCAGACATACAACCAACAAAGACAACACTTCAGACATACAAACCAAAAAGACAACACTTCAACATACATACAGAGAAACAAGACAGACACTTCAGATACAAACCAACAATGAAGACAAACACTTCAGACATACAAACAGAAAAAGACAGGCACTTTAGACATACAAACAAACAAGACAAGTTACACTTCAGACATACAAACAAACCAACAAAGACAAACACTTCAGACATACAAACAACAAAGACAGGCACTTCAGTTTAGACATACAACCAACAAAGACAGACACTTAGACATACAAACCAACAAAGACAAACACTTCAGACATACAAACAGAGAAAAGACAGGCACTTTAGACATACAAACCAACAAAGACAGACACTTCAGACATACAAACCAACAAAGACAAGCCTTCACTTCAGACATACAAACAGAGAAAGACAGGCACTTTAGACATATACAAACCAACAAAGACAGACACTTCAGACATACAAACCAACAGAAGACAAACACTTAGACATAGCAAACAAGAAAGACAGACACTTCAGACATACAAACCAACAAAGACAGACACTTCAGACATACAAACAACAAGACAAACAGGCCTTTCAGAAATACAAACAAGAAAGACAGACACTTCAGACATACAAACACAAACAAGACAAACACTTCAGAGACATACAAACCAGTCAAAAGACAAACACTTTAGACATACAAAAACAAGAAAGACAGACACTTTCAGACATACAAACCAACAAAGACAAACACTTCAGACATACAAACAAGAAGACAAACACTTTAGACATACAAACCAACAAAGACAGACACTTCAGACATACAAACCAACAAAGACAAACACTTCAGACATACAAACAGAGAAAGACAAACACTTTAGACATACAAACCAACAAAGACAACACTTCAGACATACAAACCAACAAGACAGAACCTCAGACATACAAACAGAGAAAGACAAACACTTCAGACAATACAAACGAGAAAGACAAGCACTTTAGACATACATACAAACCAACAAAGACAGACACTTTCAGACATACAAACCAGAGAAAGACACAACACTTTAGACAGACATACTAACAAGACAGACACCACTTCAGACATACTAAAACCAACAAAGACAAACACTTCAGACATACAAAACAGAGAAAGACAGACACTTTAGACATACAAACAGAGAAAGACAGACACTTCAGACATACAAACTGAAAGACAAACACTTTAGACATACAAACAGACAAAGACAGACACTTCTTACATACAAACCAAGAAAGACAAACACTTCAGACATAGTAAACAACAGAGAAGACAAGCACTTTATACACATACAAACCAACAAAGACAGACACTTCAGACATACAAACCAACAAAGACAAACATTTCAGACATAACAAACAGAAAAGACAGGCACTTTAAACTACAAACCAGCAAAGACAGACACTTTCAGACATACAACCAACAAAGACAAACACTTCAGACATACAAACAGAGAAAGACAGGCACTTTAGACATACAAACCAACAAAGACAGACACTTCAGACATACAAACCAACAAAGACAAACACTTCAGACATACAAAGAGAAAGACAGACACACTTTAGACATAACAACCAACAAAGACACAAACACTTCATTACATACAAACAGAGAAAGACAAACACTTTAGACATACAAACCAACAAAGACAGACACTTCAGACATACAAACCAACAAAGACAGCGCACTTTAGACATACACAACCACAAAGACAGACACTTTTAGACATACAAACCAACAAAGACAAACTACTTCAGACATACAAACCAGACAAAGACAAACACTTAGACATAAAACAGTTCAAGACAAGACACTTTCAGACATACAAACCAACAAAGACAAACACTTCAGACATACAAACAGAGAAAGACAAACACTTTAGACATACAAACCAACAAAGACAGACACTTCAGACATACAAACCAACAAAGACAAACACTTTAGACATACAAACAGAGAAAGACTCGACACTTTAGACATTTACAAACAACAAAGACAGACACTTCAGACATACAAACCAACAATAGTACAAACACTTCAGACATACAAACAGAGAAGACAAACACTTTAGACATACAAACAAGAAAGACAAGACACTTCAGACATACAAACAGAACAAAGACAAACACTTTACATATACAAAAAAGACAGAGGGGCACTTCAGACATACAAACCAACAAAGACAGACACTTCAGACATACAACCAACAAAGACAAACACTTCAGACATACAAACCAACAAAGACAAACACTTTCAAGACATACAAACAAGAAAGACAGCACTTTCAGACATTAGACATACAACCAAGAAAGACAGACACTTCAGACATACAAACCAACAAAGACAAACACTTCAGACATACAACAACAAAGACAAGCACTTTAGACATACAAACCAACAAAGACAGACACTTCAGACATACAACCAACAAGACAAACACTTCAGACATACAAACAGGAGAAGACAAGGCACTTTAGACATGCATCCGAATTATAAAGACAAAAACTACTTCACATACAACCAACAAAGACAAACACTTCAGACATACAAACAGAGAAAGACAAAGAAGACACTTTAGACATACAAACCAGACAAAGAAGGACACTTCATAGACATACAACAGAGAAAGACAACAACTCTTCAGACATACAAACACAAAGACAAACACTTTAGACATATACAAACCAACAAAGACAGACGACTTCAGACATACAAACCAACAAAGACAAACACTTCAGACATACAAACAGAGAAAGACATGCCACTTTAGACATACAAAGCCAAAAGACAAACACTTCAGACATACAAAAGAAAAAGACACTTCACTTTAGACAATACAAACCAACAAAGACAAACACTTTCAGACATACAAACAGAAAGACAGACACTTCAGACATACAAACCAACAAAGACAAACACTTCAGTCGACATACAAACCAGAGAAAGACAAACACTTTAGACATACAAACATGTGAGAAAGACAACACTTTAGACATACTATAAACCAGATCAAAGACAGACTTCAGACATACAAATCAGACAAAGGACAGGCACTTCAGACATACAAACCAACAAAGACAGACCTTTAGACATACAAACCGACGCAAAGACATAACACTTCATACATACAAACAAGAAAGACAAACACTTTAGACATACAAACCAACAAAGACAGACACTTCAGACATACAAACAACAAAGACAAAACACTTCAGACATACAAACAGAGAAAGACAAATGCACTTTCAGACATACAAACCAACAAAGACAGACACTTCAGGACATACAAACAACAAAGACAGACACTTCAGACATACAAACCAACAAAGACAGACACTTTAGACATACAAACCAACAAAGACAGACACTTCAGACATACACCAACAAAGACATACACTTCAGACATACAAACAGACAAAGACAGGCACTTTAGACATACAAAACCAACAAAGACAAGACACTTCAGACATACAAACCAACAAAGACAAACACTTTCAGACAATACAAACAGAGAAAGACAGGCACTTTAGACATACAAACCAACAAAGACAGAACACTTCAGACATACAAACCAACAAGACAAACCTTCAGACATACAATACAACAAAGACAAACACTTTAGACATACAAACAGAGAAGAGAGCAACACTTCAGACATACAAACAGAGAAAGACAGGCACTTTAGACATAGACACAAACCAACAAAGACAGACACTTTCAGACATACAAACCAACAAAGACAAGACACTTCAGGACATACAAACCCAACAAAGACAAACACTTTAACATACAAACAGAGAAAGACAGACACTTTAGACATACAAACCAACAAAGAACAAACACTTCAGACATACAAACTCAACAAAAGACAAACACTTTCAGACATACAAACATAGAGAAAGACAGGCACTTTAGACATACAAACCAAACAAAGACAGACACTTCAGACATACAAACAAAAAAACAAAACAACTTCAACATAAAAACAGAGAAAGACACTTCAGACATAACAAACCTTGAAGAAAGACAGACACTTAGACATGAAACCACAAAGACAACACTTCAACAAACAACAGAGAAAAGACATACTTTTAGACCTACAGACCACTGAAAGAGACACTTTTCAGACCATACAAACCAACAAGACAACACTTCAGACATACAAACACAGAGAAAGACAAACACTTTAGACATACAAAACTGAAAGACAGACTCCCTTTCAGACATACAACCAACAAAAGACAGAACACTATAGAACATACAAACAGAAAGACAAACACTTTGTACAGACATACAAACAACAAAGACAGACACTTCAGACATACAAACAACAAAGACAAACACTTCAGACATACAAACAACAGAAGACAAGGCACCTTTAGACATACAAACAGAGAAGACAGACACTTCAGACATACAAACCAACGGAAAGACAAACACTTCAGACATACAAACAGAGAAAGACATGGCATTTAGACGTACAACCAACAAAGACAGACACTTCAGACATACAAACAACAAAGACACACACTTTAGACATACAAACAAGAAGACAGACACTTCCAGACATACAAACAGACCAAAAGACAAACACTTCAGACATACAACCAGAGAAAGACAACACTTTAGACATACAAACCAGTGACAAGACAGACACTTCAGACATACAAACAGAGAAAGACAAACACTTTAGACATACAAACAGAGAAAACAAGCACTTTATACATAAAACAACAAAGACAAGACACTTCAGACATACAAACCAACAAAGACAAACACTTCAGACATACAAACAGAGAAAGACAAACAGGCTTTAGACATACAAACAAACAAAGACAGACACTTCAGACATACAACAGAGAAAGGCAAACACTTAGACATACAAACAGAGAAGACAGGCCTTTAGACAATACAAACCAACAAAGACAAACACTTCAGACATACAAACCAACAAAGTCGGACAAACACTTCAGACTACACCAACAGAGAAGACAAACACTTCAGACATACAAACCAGAGCAAAGACAAGCACTTTCAGGACATACAAACCATACAAAGACAAACACTTCAAAGTACAAAACCAGAAACGAAGAACAAACACTTCAGACATAAAACCAAGTAAAGACAGACACTTTAACATACAGCAACCAAAAGACAAACACTTTAGACATACAAACAGAGAAAGACAAAACACTTTAGACACAAAACAACAAAGACAGACACTTCAGACATACAAACCACAAGACAGACACTTCAGACATACAAACAGAGACCAAGACAAACACTTTAGACACTACAAACCAACAAAGACCTGACACTTCAAGACATACAAACCAGACAAAGACAAACACTTCAGACATACAAATCCCCAGAGACAAATAACAACACTTTCAGACATACAAACCACAGAAAACAGTGCACTTTAGACATACACTTCAGACATACGACAACTTTAGACATAAAAACAAAACAGACACTTCAGACATACAAACCACAAAGACAGAACACTTCAGACATTACAAACCAACAAAGACAGACACTTCAGGACATACAAACCAACAAAGACAAACACTTTAGACATACAAACAGAGAAAGACTGTCTTTGCACTTTAGACATACAAAACAACAAGAACGACAGACACTTCAGACATACAAACCAACAAAGACAAACACTTCAAACATACAAACAGACAAAGACAGACACTTTAGACATACAAACAAGAAAGACAAGACACTTCAGACATACAAACCAACAGAAGACAAACACTTCAGAAATACAAACAAGAAAGACAAACTTTAGACATCAAACCAACAAGAACAAGACACTTCAGACATAAACCCAACAAAGACAACACTTCAGACATACAACCATTCAAAAGACAGACACTTTCAGACATACAACCAGAGAAGACAGGCACTTCAGACATACAAACCGACAAAGACAGACACTTCAGACATACAAACCAACAAAGACAAACACTTTCAGACATACAAACACAAAGAAAGACAGGCCTTCAGACATACAAACCAGACAAAGACAGGCCTTTAGACATACAAACAAAAAGACAACACTTTAGACATACAAACAACAAAGACAACACATTTAGACATACAAACCAGCAAAGACAAACACTTCAGACATACAAACCATAGAAGACAAACACTTCAGACATACAAACCAACAAAACAGAGCACTTCAGACATACAAACCAACAAAGACAACACTTCAGACATACAAACAGAGAAAGACAACACTTTAGACTTACATACAAACCGACAAGACAGACACTTCAGACATACAAACCAACAAAGACAAACACTTCAGACATACAAACCAGACAAAGACAAACACTTTAGACATACAAACAGAAAAGACAGAGGCACTTTAGACACTTTAGACAAACCAACAAAGACAGACACTTCAGACATACAAAACGAGAAAGACAGACACTTCAGACATACAAACCAACAAAGACAAACACTTCAGACATACAAACAGAGACAAGACCGACACTTCAGACATAACAAACCAACAAGACAACACACTCAGACATACAAACAAGAAAGACAGACACTTCAGACATACAAACAGAAAGACAACACTTTAGACATACAAACAGAGAAAGACAGCAACACATTCAGACATACAAACCAACAAAGACAACACTTTCAGACATAACAAACAGAGAAAAGACAGGCACTTTAGACATACAAACCAACAAAGACAGACACTTCAGACATACAAACCAACAAAGACAAACACTTCAGACATACAAACAGAGAAAGACAGGCACTTTAGGACATACAAACCAACAAAGACAGACACTTCAGACATAAACAAACCCAGAGAAAGACAAACACTTCAGGAACATACAAACAAGAAAGACAGGCACTTTAGACATACAAACCAACAAAGACAGACACTTCAGACATACAAACAACAAGACAAACACTTCAGACATACAAACCAAGAAAGACAGACACTTTCAGACATACAAACCAACAAAGACAGACACTTCAGACATACAAACCAACAAAGACAAACACTTCAGACATACAAACAGAGAAAGACAGCAAAGAACATACAACCAACAAAGACATACAAACCAACAAAAGACAAACACTTCAGACACAAACAGAGAAAGACAGGCACTTTAGGACATACAAACCACAAAGACAGAACACTTCAGACATACAAACCAACAAAGACAAACACTTAAGACATACAAACAGAGAAAGACATACACTTTAGACATACAAACAACAAAGACAGACACTTCAGACCATACAAACCAACAAAGACAAACACTTCAGACATACAACACAGAAAGAACACTTTAGACAAACTAACAAAGACAGGCACTTTAGACATACAAACCAACAAAGACAAGACACTTCAGACATACAAACCAACAAAGACAAACACTTCAGACATACAAACAGAGAAAGACAAACACTTTAGACATACAAACCAACAAAGAAAGACACTCAGACATACAAACATGGAAAAGACAAACACTTACAAACAAAGACAAACACTTCAGACATACAAACAGAGAAAGACAGGCACTTGCAGGACATACAAACCAACAAAGACAAACACTTCAGACATACACGAACAACCAACAAAGACAACAGCACTTCAGACATACAAACAGAGAAAGACAAACACTTCAGACATACAAACAAACAAACGAAACACTTCAGACATACAAACAACAAAGACAGACACTTCAGACACACAAACAGACAAAGACAAACACTTCAGACATACAAACCACAAAGACAAACACACTTAGACATACAAACCAACAAAGACAAACACTTCATACATACAAACCAACAAAGACAACACTTTAGACATACAAACAACAGAAGACAGACACTTCAGACATACAAACCAACAAAGACAGACACTTTCAGACATACAAACAGAGAAAGACAGGCACTTTAGACATACAAACCAGCAAAGACAACACTTCAGTACATACAACCAACAAAGACAAACACTTCAAGACATACAAACAGAGACAAAGACAGACACTTTAGAACATACAAACAGACAAAGACAGACACTTTAGACATACAACCAACAAAGACAAACACTTCAGACATACAAACCAAGAGAAGACAGGCACTTTAGACATACAAACCAACAAAGACCAACACAGACTACAACTATACAAACCAACAAGACAACACTTACATACAAACAGAGAAAGACATAGCACTTTAGACATACAAACCAACAAAGAAGACACTTCAGACATACAAACCAACAAAGACAAACACTTCAGACATACAAACAGAGAAAGACAGCACTTTAGACATACAAACCAACAAAGACAGACACTTCAGACATACAAACCAACAAAGACAAACACTTCAGACATACAAACAAGAAAGAGGTACAAACACTTTAGACATACAAACCACAAAAGACAGACACTTCGACATACAAACAGAGAAAGACAAAGCACAACACTACAGACATACAACAGAGTAAGACAGACAAACACTTTAGACATACAAACCAACAAAGACAGTAACACTTCAGACATAAAAACAAACAAAGACACCACTTCAGACATACAAACCAACAAAGACAACACTTCAGACATACAAACAGAGAAAGACAAACACTTCCAGACATACAGACAGAGAAGACAAACACTTTAGACATACAAACAGAAAAAGACAGACACTTCAGACATACAAACGACAAAGACAAACACTTCAGACATACAAACAGACAAAGACAGACACTTCAGACATATACACAGCAAAAGACAACACTTCAGACATACAAACAGAGAAAAACAAGACACTTTAGACATACAAACAGAGAAAGACAGACACTTCAGACATACAACCAACAAAGACAAACACTTCAGACATACAAACAGAGAAAGACAGGCACTTTAGACATACAAACCAACAAAGTACAGGTGCACACTTCAGACATACAAACCAACAAAGACAACTCACTTCAGACATACAAACAGAGAAAGACAAACACTTTAGACATACAAACAGACAAAGACAGAACACTTCAGACATACAAACCAACAAAGACAAACACTCATCAACATACAAAACAGAGAAAGAGCAGTCACTTTAGACATACAAACCATAAAAAGACACACTTCAGACATACAACCAACAAAGACAAACACTTTCAGTGAACATACAAACGAGAAAGACAGACACTTTAGACTACAAACCAACAAGACTGAAGACACTTCAGACATACAAACCAGAGAAATGCAAGACACTTCAGACATACAAACCAACAAGACAGACACTTCAGACATACAAACAGAGAAAGACAACACTTAGACATACAAACCAACAAAGACACACTTCAGACATACAAACCAACAAAGACAAACAACTTCAGACATACAAACCAGAGAAAGACAAACACTTAGACATACAAACAGAGAAAGACAGACACTTTAGACATACAAACCAGACAAAGAGCAAACACTTCAGACATACAAACCAGACAAAGACAGACACTTTAGACATACATACCAACAAAGACAGACACTTCAGACATACAAACCAACAAAGACAAACACTTCAGACATACAAACAACAGAGAAGACAAACACTTTAGACATACAAACCAACAAAGACAGACAGCACTTCAGACATACAAACCAACAAAGACAAACACCTTTAGACATACAAACAGCAAAGCAAACACTTCAGACATACAAAACAACAAGACAGACACTTTCAGACATACAACCAACAAAGACAAACACTTCAGCATACAAACAGACAAAAGACCAAACACTTCAGACATACAAACAGAGACAAGACAAGACACTTCAGACATACAACAAGAAAGACAAACACTTCAGACATACAAACCAACAAAGACAAACACTTTCAGACATACAACAGAAAGACAACACTTTAGACATACAAACCAACAAAGACACAACACTTCAGACATACAAACAGAGAAAGACAACACTTTAGACATACAAACCAACAAAGACAGACACTTCAGACATACAAACCAACAAAGACAAACACTTTTTAGACATACAAACAAGAAAGACAAGCACTTTAGACACTTTAGACATACACCAACAAAGACAGACACTTCAGACATACAACAAACCACAAAGACAAACACTTCAGACATACAAAAACAAAACAGACAGACACTTTAGACATACAAACCAACAAAGACAGACCTTCAGACATACAAACAAAGACAACACTTTAGACATACAAACCAGACAAACAAGCACTTTAGACAGAACAAACAAGAAAAGACACACACTTCAGACATATACAAACCAACAAAGACAAGACACTTCAGACATACAAACCAGACAAAGACAGCACTTTAACATACAAACAACAAAGACAGACACTTCAGACATACAAACCAACAAAAGACAAACACTTCAAACATACAAACAGAGAAAGAGAACAATGCACTTTAGACATACAACCACAAAGACAGACACTTCAGACATACAAACAGAAAAGACAAACACTTCAGACATACAAACAGAGAAAGACAGAGCACTTTAGACATACATAAACCAACAAAGACAGACACTTCAGACTACAAACCAAGAAAGACAGACACTTCAGACATACAAACCAACAAAGACAGACACTTCAGACATACAAACCAACAAGACAAACACTTCAGACATACAAACCAACAAAGACAGGCACTTTAGACTACAAACCAACAAAGACAAACACTTCAGACATACAAACAGAGAAAGACAGGCACTTTAGACATACAAACCAACAAAGACAGACACTTCAGACATACAAACCAACAAAGACAAACACTTCAGACATACAAACAGAGAAAGACAGGCACTGTTAAGACATACAAACCAACAAAGACAGACACTTCAGACATACAAACCAACAAAGACAAACACTTCAGACATACAAACAGAACAAAGACAACACTTTAGACATACAAACCAACAAAGACAACACCTTCAGACATACAAACCAACAAAGACAGACACTTCAGACATACAAACAACAAAGACAAACACTTTTAGACATACAAAACAGACAAAGACAGACACTTCATACATACAAACAAACAAAGAACAACACTTCAGACATACAAACAGAGAAAGACAAGCACTTTAGACATACAAACAAACAAAGACAGGCACTTAGACATACAAACCAACAAAGACAACGACTTCAGACATACAAACAGAGAAAGACAAACTTTAGACATACAACCAGACAAAGACAGACACTTCAGACATACAACCAGACAAGACAAACACTTTAGACATACAAACAGAGAAAGACAGACACTTTAAGACATACAAACCAACAAAGACAGACACTTCAGACATACAACCAACAAAGACAAACACTTCAGACATACAAACAGAGAAAGACAAACACTTCAGACATACAAACAAACAAAGACTTTAGACATACAAACCACGAAATAAAAGACAGGACACTTCTAGACATACAAACCAACAAGACAGACACTTCAGACATACAAACCCAACAAAGACAAACACTTCAGACATACAAACAGAGAAACACATGCACTTCAGACATACAAACAGAGACAAAGACAACACTTCAGACATACAAACCAACAAAGACAAACACTTCAGACATACAACCAACAAAGACAAACACTTTAGACATACAACCAGAGAAAGACAGACACTTCAGACATACAAACCAACAAAGACAAACACTTCAGACATACAAACAGACAAAGACAGGCACTTTCAGACATACAAACCAACAAAGACAGAACTTCAGACATACAAACCAACAAAGACAGACACTTCAACAAACAAACAAAGACACAATTCACTTTAGACATACAAACCGAGAAAGACAGACACTTCAGACATATAAACCAAAAGACAAACACTTCAGACATACAAACAGAGAAAGACAGACACTTTAGACAATACAAACCAACAAAGACAGACACTTCAGACATACAAACAGAGAAAGACAAACACTTCAGACATACAAACAGAGAAAGACAGGCACTTTAGACATACAAACCAACAAAGACAGACACTTCAGACATACAAACAACAAATGACAAACACTTTAAACATACAAAACAAAGAAAGACACTTCAGACATACAAACAGAGAAAAGACAAACACTTCAGACATACAAACCAACAAAGACAGATGCACTTCAGACATACAAACAACAAAGACAGACACTTCAGACATACAAAACAACAAAGACAAACACTTCAGACATACAAACAAGAAAGACAGGCACTTTAGACATACAAACCAACAAAGACAAACACTTCAGACATACAAAACAGAGAAAGACAAACACTTTAGACATACAAACCACAAAGACAGACACTTCAGACATACAAACCAACAAAAGACAAACACTTCAGACATACAAACACAAAGACAAACACTTTAGACATACAAACCAACAAAGACAGACACTTCAGACATAGCAAACAACAAAGACAACACTTCAGACATACAAACAGAGAAAGACAAACACTTTAGACATACAAAACAGACAAAGACAAAGACACTTCAGACATACAAACCAACAAAGACAAACACTTCAGACATACAAACAGAAGAAAGAACAGCAACACTTATAGACATACAAACCAACAAAGACAGACACTTCAGACATACAAACCAACAAAGACAACACTTCAGACATACAAACAGAGAAAGACAGGCACTTTAGACATACAAACCAACAAAGAACAGACACTTCAGACATACAAACCAACAAAGACAAACACTTCAGACATACAAACCAGAGAAAGACAAACACTTCATACATAGACAATCACAAGACAAACACTTTCAGACATACAAACAGAGAAAGACAAGCACTTTTAGACATACAAACCACAAAGACAGACACTTCAGACATACAAACCAAACAAAGACAAACACTTCAGACATACAAACCAGATGAAACCAAAGACAGACACTTCAGACATACAAACAACAAAGACAAAGGCACTTCAGACATACAAAACAAAGACAAACACTTCATACATACAAACAGACAAAGACAAACACTTTAGACATACATACAGGACGACAAAGACAAACACTTCAGACATACAAACCAACAAAGACAAACACTTCAGACATACAAACAGAGAAAGACAGACACTTTAGACATACAAACCAACAAAGACAGACACTTCAGACATACAAACCGAGAAAGACAGACACTTCAGACATACCAAACCAGAGAAAGACAAGGCACTTTAGACATACAAACCAACAAAGACAGACACTTCAGACATACAAAACAACAAAGACAAACACTTCATACATACAAACAGAGAAAGACAGACAAACACTTATAGACCTACAAACCACAAAGACAGACACTTCAGACATACAAACCAGACAAAGACAACAACTTCAGACATACAAACAGAGAAAGAACAGAGCACTTTAGACATACATACAACCAACAAAGACAGACACTTCAGACATACAAACCAACAAAGACATGTCACACTTCAGACATACAAACAGACAAAGACAGACACTTCAGACATACAAACCAAACAAATACAAACACGTTCAGACATACAACAGAGAAAGACAAGGCACTTTAGACATACAAACCAACAAAGACAGACACTTCATAACATACAAACCAACAAAGACAACACTTTCATACATACAAAACAGAGAAAGACAAACACTTTAGACATACAAACAACAAAGACAGACACTTCAGACATACAAACGAACAAAGACAAAACACTTATACATACCAACAACAAAGACAGTAACACTTCAGAGACTTTACAAACAGAGAAAGACAAAACACTTTAGACATACAAACCAGACAAAGACAGACACTTCAGACATACAAACCAACAAAGACAAAACACTTCAGACGATACAATCAACAGAGAAAGACGGCACTTTAGACATACAACCAACAAAGACAAACACTTCAGACTACAAACAGAAGAAAGACAAACACTTAAGACATACAAACAGATGAAACAGAGCACTTCAGACATACAAACCAACAAAGACAGACACTTCAGACATACAACCAACAAAGACAAACACTTCAGACATACAAACAGAGAAAGACAGGACACTTAGACATACAAACTAACAAAGACAAACACTTCAGACATACAAACCACAAAGACAAACACTTTAGACATACAAACAGAGAAAGACAGGCACTTTCAGACATACAAACAACAAAGACAAACAGTTCAGACTACAAACAGAGAACAGACCACTTCAGACATACAAACCAACAATACAAACACTTCAGACATACAAACCAACAAAGACAAACACTTCAGACATACAAACAAGAAGACAGGACACTTCAGACATACAAACACAAAGACAGACACTTCAGACATACAAACCAACAAAGACAAACACTTCAGACATACAAACAGAGAAAGACATGCACTTTAGACATACAAACAACAAAGACAGACACTTTTCATGACATACAACCAACAACGACAAAAAGGCACTTTAGACATACAAACAGAGAAAGACAGACACTTCAGACATACAAACCAACAAAGACAAACACTTCAGACATACAAACAGAGAAAGACAAGGCACTTTAGACATACAAACCACAAAGACAGACACTTCATACATACAAACAACAAAGACAATACACTTCAGACATACAAACCAACAAAGACAGACACTTCAGACATACAAACCAACAAAGACAAACACTTCAGACATACAAACCAGAGAAAGACAGGCACTTTAGACATACAAACCAACAAAGACAGACACTTCAGACATACAAACCAACAAAGACAAACACTTCAGTACATACAAACGAGAAAGACAAACACTTTAGACATACAAACCAACAAAGACAAACACTTCAGACATACAAACCAACAAAGACAAACACTTCAGACATACAAACAGAGAAAGACAAACACTTTAGACATACAAATAGACAAAGACAGGGGCACTTTAGACATTAGACAAACCAAACAAAGACCAAGACACTTCAGACATACAAACAACCAAAGACAAACACTTCAGACATACAACCAGAGAAAGACAGACACTTTTAGACATACAAACAGACAAAGACAGACTTTCAGACCAACACTTCAGACACACAGACATTAGAAAGAGAAAAGACAACACTTTAGACATACAAACCAACAAAGACAGACACTTCAGACATACAAACAAGAAAGACAAACACTTTAGACATACAAACAAAGAAAGACAAGCACTTTAGGACATTAGACATACAAACCAACAAAGACAAACACTTCAGACATACAAACCACAAAGACATGGCACTTCAGACATACAAACCAACAAAGACAGAACACTTCAGACATACAACCAACAAAGACAACAACACTTCAGACATAAAACAGAGAAAGACAAACACTTTAGACATACAAACAGAGAAAGACAGACACTTCAGACATACAAACCAACAAAAGACAAACACTTCAGACATACAAACAGAGAAAGACATGCACTTTAGACATACGAACCAACAAAGACAGACACTTCAGACATACAAACCAACAAGACAAAGACTTCAGACATAAAAAGAGAGAAAGACAGGCACTTCAGACATACAAAACAAAGAAGACAAACACTTTAGACATACAAACAGAGAAAAACAAGACACTTCAGACATACAAACCAACAAAGACAAACACTTCAAGACATACAAACAGAGAAAGACAAACACTTAGACATACAAACCAACAAAGACAAACACTTCAGACATACAAACCAGACAAAGACAAACACTTTAGACATACAAACAAACAAAGACAGACACTTCAGAAATACAAACAGAGAAGACAGGCACTTTCAGACATACAAACCAACAAAGACAGACACTTCAGACATACAAAACATCAAAGACAACACTTCAGACATACACAACATAGAAAGACAGACACTTTAGACATACAAACAGACAAAGACAGACACTTCAGACATTACAAACCAACAAAGACAAAACACTTCAGACATACAAACAAGAAAGACAAACACTTCAGACATACAAACCGACAAAGACAAACACTTCAGACATACAAATCAACAAAAGACAAACACTTCAGACATACAAAACAGAGAAAGACAAAAACTTCAGACATACAAACCAAGAAAGACAAAGCACTTTAGACATTCAGACATACAAACAGAGAAAGACAGGACACTTCAGACATAAAAACCAACAAAGACAACACTTTCAGACATACAAACCAGAGAAAGACAACACTTAGACATACAAACAGAGAAAGACAACACTTCAGACATACAAACGCAACAAAGACAAACACTTCAGACATACAAACAGTGAAAGACAGACACTTCAGAATACAAACAGAGAAAAGACAAACACTTCATCGACATACAAACAGAGAAAGACAAGCACTTTAGACAGACATACAAACCAACAAAGACAGAGACACTTCAGACATACAAACCAACAAAGACATACACTTCAGACATACAACGCAAAACAAACAGAGACAAACCACTTCAGACATACAATACAACAAAGACAAACACTCCAGACATAAAAACAGAGAAAGACAGGCACTTTAGACATACAAAACGCACAAAGACAGACAACTTCAAGGGGACATACAAACCCTTAAAGACATTCACTTTCAGACATACAAACAGAGAAGACACGGCACTTTAGACATAGAACATACACAACCAACAAGACAGACACTTTCAGACATACAAACCAACAAAGACAAACAACTTCAGGACATACAAAACAACAAAGACAGACACTTTGAATATATTTTCAGACATACAAACCAACAAAGACAAACACTTTAGACATACAAACCAACAGGAAGACAGAGACACTTTAGACATACAAACCAACAAAGACAAACACTTCAGACTACAAACAATAAAAGACAGGCACTTTAGACATACAAAACCAACAAAACAAACACTTAGACATACAAACAGAACAAAGACAAACACTTCAGACATACAAACAGAGAAAGACTAGCACTTTAGACATACAAATCAACAAAGACAGACACTTCAGACATACAACCCAACAAAGACAAACACTTCAGACATACAAACAGAGAAAGACAGGCACTTAGACATCACAAACCAACAAAGACAAACACTTCAAACATACAACAGAGACAGACACACACTTTAGACATACAAACAGAGACAGACAGACACTTCGAGACATACAAACCAACAAAGACAAACAGTTTTGGACATACAAAACAGAGAAACGCATGCACTTTAGACATACAACCAACAATAAGACAGACACTTCAGACATACAAACCAACAAAGACAAACACTTCAGACATACAAACAGAGAAATACAAAACACTTTAGACATACAAACAGAGAAAAGACAGACACTTCAGACATACAAACCAACAAAGACAAACACTTCAGATGACATACAAACAGAGAAAGACAGCACTTTAGACATACAAACCACAAAGACAGACATTTCAGACATACAAACCAACAAAGACAAACACTTCAGACATAAACACAGAGAAAGATAGGCACTTTAGACATACAAACCAACTAAAAACAGACACTTCAGGACATACAAACCAACAAAGACAAACACTTCAGACATACAAACAGAGAAAGAAGACACTTTGCAGACATACAAACCACAAAGACAAGACACTTCAGACATACAAAACAGAGAAAGACAAGCACTTTAGACATACAAACCAGAGAAAGACAGACACTTCAGACAAATACAAATACAAACAAAGACAGACACTTTAGACATACAAACCCAAACCAACAAAGACACAAGACACTTCAGACATACAAACTTTAGAGAAAGACAGGCACTTTTGACATACAAACCAACAAAGACAGACACTTCAGACATACAAATCATCAAAAACAAAACTTCAGACACACAAACAGAGAAAGACAGGCACTTTAGACATACAAACCACAAAGACAGACACTTCAGACATACAAACCAACAAAGACAAACACTTCAGACATACAAACAGAGAAAGACAGACACTTTTAGACATACAACCCAAGACAAACAAACACTTCAGACATACAAACCAACAAAGACAAACACTTCAGACATACAAACAGAGAAAGACAAACACTTTAGACATACAAACAGAGAAAGATAGACACTTCAGACATACAAACATAGAAAGACATAAACACTTTAGACATACAAACAGAGAAAGACAAGCACTTTAGACATACAAACAACAACAAAGACAGACACTTCAGACATAGAAACACAACAAAGACAAACACTTCAGACATACAAACAGAGAAAGACAAACACTTTAGACATACAAACAGAGCAAGACAGGCCATTTAGACATACAAACCAACAAGACAGACACTTCAGACATACAAACCAACAAAGACAAACACTTCAGACATACAAACAGAGAAAGACAAAGCACTTTAGTACATACAAACAAGAAAGACAAGCACTTTAGACATTAGACATACAAACAGAGAAAGACAGAAGCACTTCAGGACATAAAACCAACAAAGACAGACACTTTCAGACATACAAACCAAGAAAGACAGACACTTTAGACATACAAACACAGAGAAAGACAAACACTTCAGACATACAAACAGAGAAAGACAAACAACTTTAGACATACAAACAGTGAAAGACAGACACTTCAGACATACAAACAGAGAAAGACAGACACTTTAGAACATACAAACCAGAGAAAGACAAGGCACTTTAGACATTAGGATACAAACAAACAAAGACAGACACTTCAGACATACAAACAACAAAGACAGACACTTCACACATACAAACCAACAAAGACAGACACTTCAGACATACAAACCAACAAAGACAACACTTTCAGACATACAAACAGAGAAAGATAGGCACTTTAGTACATACAAACAAACAAAGACAGAACACTTCAACATACAAATCTACACAAAAAATGCACTTTAGACATACAAAGACAAGACATGCACTATAGACATACAAACCAACAAAGACAGACACTTCAGACATACAAACAACAAGACAACACTTCAGACATACAAACAGAGAAAGACAGGCACTTTAGACATACAAACCAACAAAGACAGACACTTCAGACATACAAACAGAAAAGACAAACACTTCAGACATACAAACAAGAAAGACAATCACTTTAAGTACATACAAACCAACAAAAGACAAGACACTTCAGACATACAACCAGACAAAGACAAGGCACTTCATAGACATACAAACCAACAAAGACAGACTACTTCAGACATACAAACAGAGAAAGACAAACACTTCAGACATAACAAACAGAGAAAGTCAAGGCACATTTAGACAAACATACAAACTGAGAAAGACAGACACTTCAGACATACAAACCAACAAAGACAAGTCACTTCCAGCACATACAACCAACAAAGACAAACACTTCCAGACATACAAACAGAGAAAGACAGAGGCACCATACAAACCAACAAAGACAAACACTTTCAGACATACAAACAGAGAAGACAAGCACTTTAGACATACAACCCAACAAAGACAGACATTCAGAAATACAAATAGAGAAAGACAGGGCACCTTTAGACATACAAACCAACAAAGGGACATACACTTTCAGAACATACAAATAGAGAAAGACAGGCACTTGGAGATATACAAACCACAAAGACAGACACTTCAGACATACAAATCACACAAGGTACAAACACTTCAGACATACAAACATAGAAAGACAGGCACTTTATGACATACAACCCAAAAAAGACAGACACTTCAGACATACAACCAACAAAGACAAACACTTCAGACATACCAAACAGAGAACTGACAAACACTTTGTTTAGACATGCAACCGACAAAGTGACAAACCTCTTCAGACATACAAACCAACAAAGAACAAACACTTTCAGAAATACAGACAGAGAAATACCAAAAAACAATTTAGACATAAAAACAGAGAAAGTCTAGACCTCAGGACATACAAACTAGAAAGATAAACACTTTAGACATACACACAGAGAAAGACAAGCACTTTAAGACATGTAGACTACAGTAACAAGACAGACACTGTTCAGACATGAAAACCAAACAAAGACAAACACTTTCAGACATGTACAAAAACAGAGAAAGAACAAACACTTTAGACATACAAACAGAGAAAGACAGGTCACTTTAGACCATACAAACAGCAGAGAAAGACAAAAGTGTTAGACATAAAAACAGAGCAAGACAGGACTTGTATTCTAAAACCAACAAAAGACAGACACCTCAGACTACAAAAAGTTTGAACACTTCAGACATACAGTTGACAGAGAAAGACCAAAGATCTTTAGACATTTAAACAGAGAAAGAACAAGCACTTTTAGACATTAGAAATAAAAACAGAGAAAGACAGACACTTCAGACATAAAAACCAACAAAGACACAAACACTTCAGACATACAGACATGAGAAAACAAACTTTTTCTGTTTGTAGACATACAAACAGAGAAAGACAAACACTTCAGTTATACAGACAGAGAAAGTGCCTGACAAAACACTGTTAGTACATACAAACAGTGTAAAGACACGACACTTCAGACATACTAACAGAGAAGAAAGACAAACACTTTAGACATACAAACAGAGAAAGACAAGCACTTAAGAAATTAGGGACATACAAACAAACAATGACAGACACTTCAGACATACAAACCAACAAAGACATGGCACTTCAGACATACAAACCAACAAAGACAGACACTTCAGACATACAAAACAACAAAGACAAACACTCCAGTTTGTAAAACAGAAGAAAGACAGGCACTGTTGACATACAAATCAACAAAGACAGACAATTCAAACATACAACCTACAAATACAAACACTTTAGACATACAAAACAGAGAACGACATGCACTTTAGGACATACAAACCAACATGACAGACACTTCAGACATACAAACCAACAAAGACAAAACTTCAGACATACAGACAGAGAAAGACAAACACTTTAGACATGTCAAACCAGCAAAGACAGACACTTCAGACATACAAACAGAGGAAATACAATCACTTTTAGACATACAAACAGAGAACGACATGCACTTTTAGACATACAAACCAACAATGTACAGACACTTCAGACATACAGACAGAGAAAGGCAAAAACACTTTAGACATACAAACCAGAGAAAGTACAGACACTTTAGACATTATAAACAGAGAAAAGACAAACACTTCAGACATACAAACAGAGAAAGTCAAGCACTTTAGACATATAAACCAACAAAGAAAAACTTTAGACATACAAACAGACTGAAGACCAGTCGCTTAAGCACTTTAGACATACAAAAACCAAGGAAAGACAGAAACTTCTCAACATATAAACCAACAAAGACAAACACTGCAGGACATAAAAACGAGAAGACACGCATGTTAGACATACTAAACCAACAAAGACAACAGACTTTCATCCACATGGCATCCAAAACCAACAATGACAGACACTTTAGAACATACAAACTCAACCAAGAAAAAAAAAAAACTGACACTTCAAACATACAAACCAAAAAGACAACACTTCAGACATACAAACAGAGAGACATGCACTTTAGACATACATACCAACAAAGACAGAGAGTGCTATGTGCAAACACATGCCCAGACAGACAAAGCAAAAAGAGTGATAGTCCACATACAAACATATAGTTCAACATACTAAACCGAGAAACGGTTTGTTGGTTTGTATGTCTAAAGTGCACTGTCTTTCTCCTGTTTTGTATGTCTGAAGTGTTTTGTTCTTTGTTGGTTTGTATGTCTGAAGTGTCTGTCTTTGTTGGTTTGTATGTCTAAAACGTGCCTGTCTTACTCTGTTTTTGTATGTGGGTGCAAAGGATGGGTACTTCACTTGTAAATTGGTTTTAGAGGGACATTAAGCAAAAGAACCTTGTTCTGAAATAATATAATAATGCTTTTTTGAAAAGTATTGCTTGGTGTTGGGGTATGTAAAAAGCCGTAAGGTAAAGTTGTGTGTGAAAAGGATGAGCACTTCAACTTGTAAAATGGGTTTAGGACTGGACTCTGCGTACATGAACTTGTTTTCTGAAAGATATAATAAAGCCTTTGAAAAGTATTGTGTTTGGTGTTGGAGTGTTCAAAAAGCTGTAACGTAAAGTTTGTGGGTGAAAGGATATAGTACTTCAACTTGTAAAATTGGGTTTAAGATGGATATTAAGAAGGAACTTGTTCGGAAAGATCTAATAAAGCTCTTTTGACATGTGGGGGCCCTTCTGTGTCTCAAGTGCACAAAAAAAGTATTAAAAAAAATTGGGAGGGGGCCTTTGGGCCCGGGGGCATCAATTGGTGGTCCCCGGGGGATTTGGGTGCCCGGGGACCGTTTGGGGGCTTTTTTGAGGTCCCTTGGGGGCCTTTGGGGGCCCGAGGGCCTTTGGGGCTTGGGGGCATTTGGGGGATCGACGGGGGCCCTTTGCGGTCTCTGGGGGCATTTTTGGGCCCGGGGGGCCTTTTGGGACCCGGAGGCCCTTTTCGGGGGTTGGGGTAGGGGACCTCACAACACTGTTCAAATGGAACTTGTGTATTATAACGACCACAGAGTTTCACCCAAATCATCTTCTCAAATCATCTTCTAAATGCTCAAATGTTTTGGGCCCCCAAATCATCTTCTAAAATTTCTCAGACGTTTTTCGTCCAATTAATCCCTAAAACGTAATTTCTGCGTGTTTCGTTTGTTTTGGCATCCCTGCGCTGTCACATTTAAAAAATTCCCATGGAAAAAATTCCCTGCGTTAATCTCTTCATCTTAGAAGGTGTTCTTGGTTACTCTATTAAGTCTTCGATAGAATATTAATTTATCGCTAAGTCTACTTACCTGATCACGTGAGCCATATTAAAAAAAAAATAGAATATATTATAATTTATCTCTGTGACTTAAGACCATTTATCCCTCAGAACCTAAAGATCAAAGAAGCCATATTGTTTCTTAATTCCCCTTCGTTGATCAATATCAGTTCCCAGCCGATTTACGCAAGTCAATTTCCCGAAATCTAACTTTCCCTCTTGTCCCTATGTCGATTATGCAATCAATTTCTCAGAAATCTATTCTCCTTCTTGGATCAATCACATTGTATACCGGTTAAGAAATTCATTGCGGCATATTTCAAACTTCATCCGGATTCAATACCTATATTAGAAACGAATCAAATAAAGCAACCTTGAAAAATGGTTCTTTAAAAGTACCAAATAGTAACCTTTTCTTTCTTATCCGCCAATGTTGGTAAACTTCTGTCAGTATTCTATGCCCATATATGGTTTCTCCCTCTCGGAGTCATTATGGCCCTCCCTACTTTCCTCTTCCGCATTTGTCTGCCCCTGATCGGCTGCCTCTCACACCCTCCACTGCGAAGCTCCATTCTTTTCGCCTTGTATTTGCAGGTACTGGAATGGAAAAGCGGGCTTTTTTTGGGTCTGCCGATGAAACCGTAGAAACCTTGGATGGGCGACTCTCTGTTTGATAGTTACATTCCCCGTAATTGACGGAGAAGAACCAGCTCCCTAAAGTCTTCTTTCAAATTATCCGCTGCAAATGCACATTAGGTTTCGATACGGCCAGATGTAACTTGCCGGTCAATAAATGGCAAGGCCCTGCACACTTGCTTGCGGAGAGTGCATGGGAACAAGCTGACATAACTCTAAAAACCAACATCTCTAGACGAGGAAGAATTTTAAGTGTTTTTGTAATAACGGTGGTTGTGCTCTTTTGCAGTGCTCATTAATGAAATGATGATTGCGCAATATTATGTGATCTAAAAGTGATGATTATCAAAAACTGTGGTTTATATATAGACACGTTATGTATTTTTGTTTTTCCAACTGTAAAAGAAGCCGATAATAAGCAAGCTTGTTCAAGTTTCTATGCGTATATGCATATAGTTTTTCCCTTTTTCTGCAGTCTGGTCTTCACAACGGTTGATTTCTCATACGGACATTAACCGAGGTTTTCAACGACTAGTGAAGCAACAAAGATTGGGGTATCTTCTCTGCTCCTTTAAATTGCCCATTTTTCCTGTGTTTGCTGTTTGAAGTATTTCAGGATTCCATTGAATCTGAATCTTTCCAACATTTCGGAGAGAAAGCTTATTTCCTTTTTTTTTGCCGGAATAGAAGTTATTAAAATCTTATTTTCAGTTTTAATATACGTTACAGACGTGTTTATCAATAAAACTAACAATCATTTTTGGTTTCTGCGAGTTGATTTATAACCAGAATCGAGGTCACCGAAAACGTACCGAAATAACCAAATTGAAAAAAAATCAACCCCATTCACCCCCTTTAGCAGCCCCAGAAGGTTTTCCCGTCGGGCGCTTTTCTCAAAATTTGGATGATGTTGTTCAGAGATATTTTTTCTGATAATTTTAGTGTAAAAAAAAGCTTCCTAATTGTCAAAAAAGATAGAGTTATTAAAATCTTTATTTACAGTTTAAATATAATTTTACAGACGTGTTACAATAAAACTAACATCATTTTTGGTTTCTGCGAGTTGATTTAATACCAGAATCGAGTCACGAACGTACGAAATAACCAAAATTGAAAAAAAAATCACCCCTTCACCCCCTTTAAGCAGCCAGAAGGTTTTTCCCGTCGCCGATTTTCTCAAAATTTGTATATTTTGTTCCCGAGATTTTTTCTGATAATTTTAGTGTAAAAAGCTCCTATATGTCAAAAAGAGAAAACCGATTTTGTTGTCCCTTCACCCCATTAGAAGAAGATTTTTTCTCTTCTAAGGTTCGTAGAGATTTTTTCCGACAGGTGATGTTTAGCACATTTCGAATAGTTGTTTCAGCGATTTGGTATGAATATTTTAGTGTAATAAAAGGCCTTCCTAAATGTCAAATGAAAACCTATTTTTTGCCCCTTCCACCCTCCTTTAAAGCCGCCCCAGACGGTTTTCCCGGTAGAAATTTGCCGGTTTTGATATGTTGTTTGCGATTCATTCTGAACATTTTGATGTTAAAAAAACCTTTTGTTGCATTTTTGTCCCGTCCAACCGTACTTCTACTGGACTAGTATTGAATAAACGCGTAAACATTTTAAATAGGACTTCAAAATGAATTCTAGAGCCCTCGTCCGCCCTCCAGAGCAATATTCTTGAAAATTTTAAATAAAAATCGGCACATTTGTGTCCAAAAATTTTTCTTTTTGCTTTCGATCCCCGCCTATCCCTTACTCACCTCTCTTTGACTCAGAACATAATTTTAACTACGTTTCTTTGAAAAAATAAAGCCCTCTTGTACTGTACAACTGAGCTGCAGAAACTAGCAGTTGGCCTGATACTCCGTCTTCATAGATACTGTTTCTTTTTCGTACAAAAACAAACTGGAATCATATTTTTGGAAGAAAGTGTCCATTTTTTATCTCCATATACAAAGGGATGAACAACATTATATTTTTGACTGATTTTGATATCTTTTCTATTGGAATGAAAAGAAAAGAAAAATAAAAAAAAAACAGTGATAAAATAATGAAATTACTTGTTTTAGATACTAAAAGATAGACGTTTATAAGACAGCCTATAAACAGTCAAAACAGAATTTTATTATTGTGTTGTATTCCAGCATTTCAAAAATTTCATTTCTA
>JAPEVW010000082.1:652500-775000 GCA_027921565.1 Artemia sinica | reverse complement strand
TAGGATTGGCTGGAAGATGTAATTTACCACCCCACGTACCACATGTCGCAGTCACGCGTCTAGCGGAGCAGGCTGTGAGAAAGAGTCTTTTTTTAAATCAGTTCTTATACAGCGTGAAGTGAATACAGTAAGACCTTTTTTTAAACTATGTACTCTTTTAACTTTTCAGCCTAGGGTTGAGTCTAAAGAGATCGTTAGGAATCTTATCGGTAAACCTTGGCTTTTAAAAGTTGCCCTGGACCATCCGATCACGCTATATGTACAGAACCATTGGAGTAACCACGGAAATCCCACTATTTTTGGGCCAACGAGGGATCTCCCCCTCCAGTAAAAGTGGCCCCCATAGCAACCCCTTTGCGCCATTTTTGCCTTTAAAAAGTGGTGACCCCCGTATGTTAATCTTCCAATACCAGGGGACAACTTTTTCCTAAGTCCTAAATATAGAAATCCTTCACATTTCCAGCTCAATGAGTTGATGTCATCTTAACTTTCTACTATCAATTCTAAGGAAAAAACCATGTACATCTTATTTTTGTTTTTTTTCAGGCTTAGTCCTATCTTTGTTCGTTTTTTTACCGTGTCAGGATTATATTTTAATAAGTAATATATTCTAAGGAGCTTACTTTAAGCATTATTTATCCAGTTCTTTCTCCATAATTAACTACAGCAATGAAACAATAGATCCCGCGATGCTTTCAAAAAGCGTGTGTCCACTTAATGAACTTTTTGGAATAAGCAGATTCAATTATGTTTGCCACATAAAGAGTTATTTATTAAACATTTAAAAATGCGTATGTTTTTATCTTCTATAAAATTTGACTATAATAAATACATATCAACTTTATAATATTGCTGTTTCTTCGCTCCAATTTCTTTACTGTTTAAGTTCCACTGTTTTATTACTGTTTAAGCTTCAATTTCTTTGTAAATGAATGAATTATAACGTACCAAGAGGTAGTTGTTGTAATGCTAGTAATACTATTCCTTTATCTGTGCCATAAAAAATAGTAAATAAAGCGAGATACTCAACCCAATTTGATTAGATTTAAATAATGTTGATGAAAGCATCTACGGGCATAGGAAAAAAATGCCTTTTTTTAGATTCACGAATTTTTCTATTGATTATATAGCAATTCAATAAGAGCCATCTATTTTGTCAACTGTTATCGTCTTCCAAAGAGTCAAAAAGCAATATTGTATATTTTTTTTTTTTTGTAGTAGGTCAACTGTAAGTGGCTTATTGACGTCAAACAATAACAGCCTAAATGTATTGCAAGGTATATTCAAATTATGGTTAACATTTGCAGCAATTATAATTTTGAAGTCACCCCGTACCCAAAACAAAGTTAATGTTAACTTTGGGACTCTTATAAATACGAGTTTTTCTTTGCCAAATATATCTGATAGGTCAAGAACTCATTCAGATTCAATGCTAGCTGTAAGGATACTTACTTATTCAAGTTAATGCTCTCTAAATTGTTCACATAATTGCCCTAGTTCTAAAAGTTGTTTGTCAAACAAGTACACAATACATGGCCCATATTCAAAGATTCAATTTCTAGTTTGTGCTTATTTTTATTCTATGAACTGTCCATTCTTTTTTTGTGTAAATTAAATTAAAAAAAAAGTTTTTTCAATTGAAAATTAGGACCAGGATTAAAACTAAAACAGAACAGGAATTATTCCATGAATAAGGGGGGGGGTGAAACTTTGCTCTTTACCTTGCTCCTCGATACTTCGCTATTTATGATAGTTGTTTTGGTCCTTTTAAAAGAGCTTTTTATCCTAATTACATACGCTTTGGGTTCCTAGCCAAGTGGATTGGTGCGCTATATTTAGGATCCCTTGTCCGAAAGGGTGAGGGTTCGAATCCTAGTCTATCCAATTATTTGGTTTGGGATGGGGTTTAGTGGGGCGTGATTCAGTAAGCTCAGTCAGAGTTGACCAAGCTCCAAATGGGTACCTGGAGAAATCTGGGGAAGGTAAAACAGGAAAGGGTGTGCGAAAGCCTAGGGTGGCTGGCTTTCATCCCCCCTTGCACTTTTTCTGGCTGAAAGGCCTTGAGACGGAGATCAGCACCGCCGGGATGGACCTTAAGGATCTAGTGCAGCATCCTTTATCTTAATTTACGTTACCCTTTGGGTTTCAGGAGTCGCTCTTAAAAAGTTGGGACAAATAGTCAAACTCACTTATATATGAAGTAATTTCCCGTTGTTTTCAGTTTAGGGCTGCTCCTTACTTTTTTTATTAAGTTTCTGATCATTTTTCAAATATAATGCCGTTAAATCTGGTTTTCTCTTCATGAAAAATTCACTTCATTCACGGGAAACTTGTTCTTTGAAAAGTTGTCTCATGTAAACTACCACCCCCCCCCCGTAAAATTCTCTCTGGACAATTATATCCTTTCTGAAAATCCCCCCTTAAAATATATTTGTGGACGATTCCCCTTGAAAAATTGTCCTAATAATGCTTTCATTTGAAAAAGACTTAATTTACTTAAAAATACTTTGTTTGGTGAAGCTTTAAGCAGGGATTTCTAACCTTGAGAATGTTATAACAACCAAAGCAAACCGTAGAAACAATTATATATACATCCAAGAAAGCTGCCTAAGACCCAAGGAACCGCCCAAGGAAACCACTGATTAGACCTAAGATGGAAAACCGGGGAGGAAAAAAAGCTTTAAGTTTGATGTCCTTCGTACTTTAAGATTAGATCAGATATAGCCCTTTGGTTCAGACATAGTCATCCACACTCTTATAATGTTAAACATTAAGGAATACATTTTTTTGGCATGAAAATGTGAAACAGAGGCAATGAGATTAAACACAATTTTACAACAGAGAGAAGCGGCTACAAAACGGTTATTGAGTTACTCTAACTTTCCCTGTCAATGGCACAAGACCTCAGTGTACTTTTGCGTTATCCCCCTCAATGAAATTCGTATAATATTTGGAAACATATGACGCAGTATTAAAACATTTTTGATTTAGGAACTTCGATAGAAAGATAGAAATAAATAGCGATAAGAAAAAAATGTTTTATTTTGCTCATTAGTTAGAGTATTTAATTTTTTTATGACATTATATCATCTAGAATGCGACAGTTCTTGCTGCTTCTCCTAGATTTTACTTTCTTAAATTTCAAATTAGTTTTATTTTACGTTAAAAAGAAATAAAATGATAATCTGGATTATGAGAATTTCTGTCTATACGCCCTTATGCCAAAAATACATCTTAGTAGAAAAAAAAAACACAAAAAACAGATCCCTTTTAGATCGCCACTTTACTATTTAGTCTTTGTGTCTATGGGTTACTTCAGAAACATTCTGCAAAATAAAATGTATATTTTGGGGAGAGAGAGGGTTTTGGTTTCCATTAAAGCTCCCGTCTTTGCCTAAGTAAAAGTATATGAAAACATCAGTAGTTAATTTTGAGATAGTTATAGATTCGTTGCTTGGGCTAAAGAGCAATAGAAAATTTGAGAATAATTATGATTACACATGTTCTGGTAATTGATTCTCCTTCAAAACGAACCACAAATTTTATTGTTTAAAACATACGAATAACAAAAAGTCCTATTGGAAAAAACAAACTACCATAATTAGGTTAGAGGTTTGTAACCATTACCCTTTCATTTACAAGACAATCCCTGTTCATTTATGTTTTGATGACCGTTGTTTATTTCATTCAAAAATCCACTCCGTTATATTGCATTCAGACTTTTACCTTATGCTATATATTTAGTTTCTTATACTATTGAAGCGATTAATTAATTAATAACAATATTTTCAGGACATAGGGATTCAGAAAGATCCTAGAAGATTACTGGAAAGAATGAATGAAGAACGAAATAATGCATAATAATGGATGAAGGTTTTGAAGGATTGTAGTGAAATTTTTATAAGTTGCACATTTTTTTAATAATGTCCTTTGCTTAGCAAAGGACTTTAAAGAAGCTGTGGCGTTTTTTTTGGCCTTTTTATTTTGTGTAAATCTCTATTTTAGTTTTGAGTTATTAGGTTAAAGATGAACTTTCAAAACGGACAATCAAATTAGGTAATTATAGGTTTCAAAAATAAATATATTTTTCATCTTAATAAAAGTAAATTCGTTCAAGGAATATGTTGGTTTCATGCTTTGTAAAAGATGCCATCTATAAGGGTTATTTTTCAAATATAAATACTTTTTGGAACACATTCAGATTAGGAATCATAGGTTGAAACAAAGCAATTTAGTCCATATTTTTGCGTTTTAATTCTTGTCACATTGTGGGAATTAAAAAGAAAATATTTATTTTTGTATATCCCCAGTATTTAATAAAATTTACATCTGACAAAAAAAAATTTGTTTGCATTCACTAGAAATAGCCTTTTTATAAGGTAATGACGTTGGATGCCAAATTAAATGTTCGAAAAATAGGTGTTCCAAAAAAAAAAACAGAATATTTTTTTCGTCACGTACTTAATTTCTCTTAATATTATTCCTTTAAATTAAAAATACATAGTTGTGACTTATTAGGCAAAGCAGACACAAATTTTATCGTAATATTACTACTCCAATCGATATTTTCCGACTTACAAATATTCTCCGCACAATTTTCTATATTTTTGTATTAAATAAATAAAATTATTTATGAAGAAAATGAACAAGCAAGGACATGCTCTTTTGATGAAATTAACTTTAGAAACTAGTTGATAACAGCAAACAATTAGCTATAAATCAGCTAAAACAGTATAATGATTCGAACCTACTGTTTTTATGTTATAAAATACCAAATTGCTAAAGATAGCTTTAAAACAGCTGTGGCAAAGGATAAGTGAGGTTTTTAGCTTCACAATTAAAATTTATAAATGACTCGTTTTTATTTTTATAAATGATTTTTCCATTTTATTAAACTCTCAGAATAACAGAGCAAAACTTCTTTAACTAAGCTAGTGCAAGAACTTCAACAATTGAAAACCATCTAAGATATTAAATGCCAAAAATGTGTTGAGAAGATTATAGTTGTAACGTTGAGAATTTGAGAATAATTACGATTACAAATGTTCTGATAATTGATTCTCCTCCAAACAAACCACGAATTTTATTGTTTTAAAACCGATACGAATAACAAAAAGTCTTAATGGAAAAAATAAACTAGCATAAAAAACTTAGAGGTTTGTAACTATGACCCTTTTCATTTGCTGGACAGTTCCGGTTCATTTATGTTTTGATAACCGTTGTTTATTTCATTCAAAAATCCACTTCGTTATATTCTATTCAGACTTTTACCTTATATTATATTTAGGTTTTTTTTACTTTATTCAAACTTACGATGACAAATATTTTGGTTTTAAAGAAGCTTATTACTTCCACTTAAAAAACTCAGTTTTCCCCTTTTATATAATTTAATTATTTGAAAAAAAACTACGTTTTCTAAAGAGTTAAAGAGGCTGAGTTACAAGGTTGAACCTTAAAACGTACAGGGATTAGGAGGCACAGTTGGGGGCTGCCGCCCCCCAAAACCCTCCGCTTTCGCAGCCTTTAAAATAAAAAAAAAGTTTTTTAAACTGAAAATAAGGAGCGACATTAAATCTTAAAACAAACAGAAATTATTCCGTATATGAAAGGGGCTGTGCCCTCCTCAACGCCTCGCTCTTTACGCTAAGGCTTGACGTTCTCACAACTCTTTTTTTTAAACAATAAAAACTTTAGCGTAAAGAGCGAGGCGTTGAGGAGGGCACAGCCCCTTTCATATACGGAATAATTTCTGTTCGTCAACAAATGAAACAAATGTCTTTTCAACAAATGAAAAGACAACTTTTTTCAACTTAAAGTAAAGAGCAAGGTTTAAACTTAAAATGATCAGAAGTTTTTCCGTTACAGTCGCATTCTCAATCCTCGCTCTTTACTCTAATTAAATAAAAAAAACAAGTTTTTTAAACTGAAAGTAAGGAGCGACATTAAAACTTAAAACAAACAGAAATTATTCCGTATATGAAAGGGGCTGTGCCCTCCTCAACGCCTCGCTCTTCACGCTAAAGTTTGACTTTCTCACAACTCTTTTTTTTAAACAATAAAAACTTTAGCGTAAAGAGCGAGGCGTTGAGGAGGGCACAGCCCCTTCATATACGGAATAATTTCTGTTCGTTTTAAGTTTTAATGTCGCTCCTTACTTTCAGTTTAAAAAACTTGTTTTTTTTATTTAATTTCTGATCGTTTTTTAGTTAATGCAGCTTTTATTTTGGCTCGCCGGCATTGAATAAGTAAGCAAAATTTGCATAAAAAATTTACTTTCTTTTGCTAAATGGCTCTCTAAATTTGGTTCTGACGTAATTTACAAATTAATTTACGTAACGAACTTCTATATTCGTATATTTTTCTTCTGGCAAAAAATACAAAGTTGCAGATTTTTGCAGATATGAGCTTGAAACCTATGTTATAGGGTTTTCTGATACGCTGAATCTGACGGTGTGATTTTCACTAAATTTTTTTCACTTTTAGGGGATGTTTCCCCCCTCTTAAAAATCAGGTAAATTTTCTCAGGCTCGTAGCCTTTGATGAGTAATACTAAACTTAATAAAATTCATATATTTAGAATCAGCATTATAAGCCCATTCTTTTGATACATTTATTGACATCAAAGTTCCGTTTTTTAAAACTTTCGATTACTATTGAGCCGTATCGCTTGTTTTTTTTTATTACGTATATGATGGGGTTCTTCCCTTAGTCAATACCACGCTCTTTACGTTAAAAGTTAAAAAATTTTTAATTCACAAACCCCTGAATCACAAAGGCCGTTTAATTAGAATAGATAGCCCCTCCTCCAGCCCTCCCCCACCAGAAAAAAATTCTTCCTGAAAATGTCTGTATACTTCCCAATAACCAATACAATATGTAAGCAATGGGCAAAGTTCATAACTTGCAGCCCTTCCCCTGGGAACTGTGGGGGATTAAGTCATCGCAAAAGACATATTAATAGATTTTCGACTATGCTGGACAAAATGGCTATCTCAAAATTTTAATTGGGTGACTTTGAGAAAAAAATGAGCGTGGGAGGGGCCTAGCTCCCCTCCCATTTTTTTTTTTTTGGTCACTTAAAAAAGGGGACTAGAACTTTTTAATTTCCATTCCAATGAGCGCTCTTACGATATTCTAGGACCACTGGGTCAATACGATTACCCTTGGGAAAAAAAAACAAATAAACACGCACCCCCGTGATCTTTCTTCTGGCAAAAAAATGCAAAATTCCACATTTTTGTAGATAGGAGCTTGAAACCTCTACAGTATGGTTTTCTGATACGCTAAATATGATGGTGTGAATTTCATTAAGGTTCAATTACTTTTAGGGGGTCTTTCCCCTTTTTTCGAAAACCAGCCAAATTTTCTCAGGCACGTAACTTTTGATGAGTAATATTAAACTTGATGAAACTTATATATTTGAAAATCAGAATTAAAATCTGATTCTTTTGATGTATCTATTGGTACCAAATTCCGTTTTTTAGAGTTTCGGTTACCATTGAGCCGGGTCGCTCCTTACTTACAGTTCGTTACCACGAACTGTTTGAAAAAGCAAGTTATTTAAAAATACTTCAAATTCAACAGCCCTTGTGTTCTATGACTCAATCCTAAAGGAACGAGTCATAGAACGATAACAAAAACTGACTAGCTTAAAGAGCAAGGGTTGAGAAAGGAGCCGCTCCACTCATATTTAAAATGGCTCTTGTTTCTCTTAAGCTTAAAACTTGGTTTTATAAATGGAATTTCTGATTGTTTTTCAAATTTTGACAAGAAATCCTTTCCTGCTTTCTGTGTAAAATTTGGCTCAGAAATTTCCCTGAATCTTACCATGAAAAATATTCCCCCGGAAGGGCTTTATACCACTCAAGGACCCCCTTCCCACCAAAAAATACCACTTCCCATTATAATTTTTTTCCTATTCTGCAATGAGAAATACTATATGTGAACGGTGGGCAAACTGCTTAACTTGTAGTTCCTTCTTCTTGGACTATAAGGATCATTTCCTCCCCAAAGATAAATTATTGGACGTTTCTACTGTTTAAATCAAATTAATAATGCCAAATTTTTGATATGTCATTATGTGGGTAAAAAAGAGGCGTGGAACAATTGCTAGCTACCCTCCAATTTTGGTTATTCTCAAAGGTCAGTAATATTTGTGATTCACGATCAAATAAGCCCTCTTCTAATCTTCTAGGTTTGGTTTGCTACAATTGGGCATGGGGAACGAAACATATAAAACCGTATCTCTTCAAGGAAAAAGTACAAAATTCAAGATTTTAGATAGAAAATAGGAGTTAAAACTTCTACACTTAGGCTCTCTAATCAGAAAATAATAAAATGAAAAATAAAATCAAAACAGGTGAGAAAACAAGGATTTTGTCAGCCAGTGGCAAACCATGATGACGACGAAGAAACAAGCAAATATTTCTACAAGGACCTCCCTCAAGCTGTCCTCAGTGCTAAACAAAAAAGAAAGAAGAAAAAAAACAACGAAAATTTAACCTTTCGAAGTTTACCCGACAACGACAAAAGACACTCAAAGTGTCTATGGATTTGACAGTGGAAGAAGACACAACCATGTATTTTATAAAATAATCTCTTATTTAAAATAAGTATTTATCGATTCAACGTTTCTTGTAATTTTTTTTCTATATGAATGAATACTAGATAGGAATGACACTAAAGGCTAAGTAGAAACAGAGTTGAAGGTATAGAGTGAAAGGATATAAGGATAAAACAATAGCTCCAGAGGGAGCTATTTAGAGGGTTAGAATCACCCTTTTCCAGTGAACATGGCCATTTAAATCCGTTTTAACAAGAGTCCCACTTGATATGAAACCAGTGATAAACAAAATTTCTTATTTGAACGAAAACCATCAAAAATTTTTAACTAAATGTTTTATACAATCTCCTTCCAAAAAATATAATTTATACATAAAGGAAACAAATATATTTACAAATAAAATGTCTACTTTTATTTTTGTACATTCTACACCTTAGAAGTAGGTATTTATAAATCCTAAGTTGAAAAGACATCCATTTTTTAAAAGGGGTTTATCTCTCACTGCCATCTTTATTTCAAAGTACTTACTCTACCACTGAATTCCAGCAAACCCTTAATTATTCAATGCAAATGAACTTTTGCCATTGGTTTCATATTAGCTTATAGAACAAAAACCAGTTTTTTTGACATGATGCCTATACGTGCCACATTTCGATAGAGTCGTTTTTTGGTTTAGAATTGGCATGTCATCACCTTCGTATTAGCTTAAGAAACAAAACAAGCCCTGCGACGTCAGCTCTTAAACATACCCCTTTTCGACAAGAATTCATTTTGTTTCTATGCGGCCATGCCACAAAAACCTGTTTCAAACATGCCACAAAGCGGCTGATCCTGTTTTCGACCGACCCGACAAACAGATACCCTTCTGGAAATACCTGGATATACTTCCGATTTTTTTGCACTGAACAGGATTGAAGAGATGAGGTTTAGCTATTTACACACGGCAAGAGTACTCGGTACGTATTAACAAAGAATTAACCCGGAATATAGAAGGAATTTATGAATCACTTTTCCTGGAAATATGTTTTGCCTTCACAGAAGAAATTAACAGTTGGAGAAGTATACCACCCACCGGCAGGATCTGTTTCTTCATTCTTGAAAAACTTAAGCCAATATCGGATCATCTAGAGAAACAAGGGAATGAAGCTATCTTAATGGGTACTTCAACATCAATCTTACTCTTCCTCTATCTTCCGGAGCGGCAGATCTGCTTAGTATAATGTCTGCTTCGAATATGTACCCCTCGACGACGATTCCAACCCGAGTAACTGCCACTTCCCACTCACTGATTGACAACATTTTTTCGAATCTGCCTCCAACATCAGCCTCGGTTCTGCTATCCGACATTTCAGATCACTTCCCTCTGCCTACAAATTTCAACATACAGCATAAATATCCAAAGCCTAAAGCTTCGATTAAGCAGGGGTCCACTACCTGGAAACTGAATGACGTGAACTTGAAAAACTCTTAATCAAAATCTGGAGAGCCCATCCCGGGAAAGTGTTATGAATACAGATGATGTTAATTCAGGATTTGAGGAATTTCATAACATTTTCATGAGAATATATACGGATTGCTGTTGTGAAAAGCATTCAAGGAAGACGGGACGTAAAAATCAACCCATAAGCTCTTGGATTAGTCATGGACTGCTCCAGTGTATTAACAGAAAAAATAAACTGTGGGTGGATTACACAAACGACCCATGCATTGCAAAGCTGGAGAAATATGCAAAATTCAAAAAATATCTTCGATCAGTATTACGTAAAGTTAAACGAGATTATTTTAGTGGGAAGATAGCTGAAAGTGGCATATTTTCCGAGAAAAAATTCTCGGAAAATATGGAAAGTTGTTAACTCTATACTACGTCCCTGCCAGCCCCCACCTGAGCTTCCATCTAAATTATCTGTCAATGGGGAAACAGTGACAGGACCAGATAACGTTGTGCAAATGCATTGGGAACATTTTTTGCAGAAGTGGGCAGAAAAACAGCAGATTCTTTTGGGAATTCTGCGAAGAGTTTTAGAGATTACCTAGAACCGGCATGCACTAAGTCCATCGCAATAGCACCTGTCTCTCCATATGAAATTCTTCTAATTGTACTAAATCTAAGAGGCAATTCGGCTTCTGGGTTCGACCGAGTACATACCAAAGTGTTAAAAGCAGTTGTCCCTTCAGTCATAGAGCCCCTTACTTACCTCATAAATTTGTCTCTGCACAAGGGCACTTTCCCAGAACTGCTAAAGAAAGCTAGAATAATTCCACTGCACAAAGGGCGTTTGTCGTGTTGACCCGGCTAATTACCGAACTATTTCTATCCTCTCAGTTTTTTCAAAAGTTTTTGAAAAAAACCTATGCAACAGCAGATACTCCAGTTTCTGGACAAGAAAGGGTTTCTTAATAATCGCCAGTTTTGGGCTCAGACCAGGGCACTCCACGCAGGATGCACTAACGGCATTAAGCTTATGGATAAAAAAAGCTTTGGATTCTGGTCTACTACCTGCAGCGGTTCTGCTTGATATTAGGAAAGCATTTGATAGCATGTACCATTCAATTCTCCTCGGGAAGCTGGAACATATAGAAATAAGAGGTGAAGCTCTGGATTGGTTCAGATCATATCTGAGGGACCGCAGGATTTATTTGGGAGAAGATCCTGGAAACAATGTGCTCGTTAACTGCGTTGTCCCCCAGGGCTCAATATTACGACCATTACTTTTCCTGATCCTTGTTAACGATCTGAGTCGAGTGCTGAACCCGACACAAAAAAATCTTGTGTCCTTTGAGCTCGTGGCCTTTGCCGATAACACCACGCTTGGTTGCTGTGAAACGGATAAGACAACGCTCATGTCTAAACTGAGGGAGGTTCTGGAGAGGACGTATCTCTGGATGGATGCTAACTGACTTGTTATTAATTTTGAGAAATCTTGCGTTCTTTTTTTCCCCGGGTTGGAAGTGTCCATCCGGAGGTATGTGGTATCCGGACATCCAGAGGTGTGATTAGTCGGCCAGAAAAGCATTTTGCAAAATACCTAGGAATCCTCCTTGATGAGAACCTATCATTCGTGCATCATATTCAAGCAGTAGAGTTGAAGCTATCCCGGAATTTTGGAATAATAAAAAAACTGAAAAGCGATTTGCCACAGAAAACGCTGGTCCTCCTGTACAATGCTCTTATAAAACTCATTTGCAGTATTTTGCAATGATTTGGCAATCAAGTTTTAAATCCCACCTGCGAAAACTGAATTCGATTCATCAACGATGCCTGATATTAATTGGAAAAAATGAAGAGTACTTGTCATTAGGGTCCCTGCATCAATTATCATGCTTGACCTTTGTGTTCAAGTTTTTAGCTGGAGAGCTGCCATCTGCGTTTAAAAGATTATTTCGACCTATTTCAGACCAGCATAATTTGCATTCCTGATCATCATCAAACCTGCAAATACCCCTCACCCCGACCGTGCGATCAGATTTCGCTCCTAACGTTGCTTGTGCAAAGATATGGAACCTGATCCCAGAAGAGCTGAGAGGTGGGAGCTCCCTCATATCATTTAAGAAAAGAGTAAAAAATCATTTAATAGCATTACAAATGAATAGTTAATAAAAAGAAAAAAATTAGAATTAAATTTTAGTAGTAAATTTAAATTACAAATGTATGATTTTTAAATATGACGGGGTGGTTTCCCCTGAGGGTAAGAATCGGGAAGGTAATAAGTTTTAGTTATTTGGTAAATGAGGGGTATGGTTGTGTCTGAGATTATGAGCGGTGACCATTCAGCGTATTATGTTAAATTGTAATGATTTTGGTTCTCGGCGTCCAGGATTGGACTGTGTATTTTGATTATGTGTGATTTATTATTTTCATTTTTCAATAAGCCCATTGAACATTGAACATTAAAAAATGACTATCGTATTGACATTTTGACTGACGAATTCAGACGATACGAACTGTATTTATTAGGAGTTTCAGAAACTCATATCCCTGGGGTAAGAGGGATGAAATTAGGTGATATAGAATTTGTTTACTCAGGCAGGAAGGATGGTGTACATAGACAGGGAGTTGGGCTCATGATGAATAAGGAAACTGCTAAGACTTGTTTAGGCTTGGAAGTATTAATAATAGAATACTAATTGCTCATTTTATGACTAGAAAGTTCAGGGTATCAGTTATAGTAGTATACGCCCCTGTAGAACGACTGACGGAGATACTAGTGACTCAGATGAATTTTAGTTACAGTTAGAGGAGCAAATAGACAAGGTCCCAGGTAGAAATATGATGATACCTCTGGGAGATTTTAACGCCCAGGGTGGTAGAAATAGGGATAGATGGTATCCCAGCCTAGGTAAATTTGGTGTAGGAAAAGGAAACAGTAATGGATACAAACTTTTGCAATTTTATAGGTATAACAATCTAGTTATAACCAATACGGTGTCTGGTCATAAAATGGCTCATAAGTTAACATGGTATTCACGTGATGGTAAGACAGCAAACCTTATTAATTATGCTATAGTAAACCGAAGACTGGCAGGATCAATACAAGATACTAGGGTATATAGGAGTGCTGTTATTGATGTTAAAAGTAAAAATCATCATCTAGTAGTGCCAAGGTTTAATTTAAAACTGAAATATCGGAAGGATAACTACCTCCCGGGTAGTTATGATGTTGGTAGACTCCAGGACGAGAATTTGAGAGAAACTTTTCAGGAACAGTTGAATGCTAAACTTAAGATTTTAAAATTTGACAATGTAGAAGATGGTTGGGATAATTTTATAAAAATAATTTGTGAAGCTGCTGAAGGTGTATTAGGGAAGAAAGCTAGAACTGAAGCTAAGAATATTAGTGAAAAAGCTTTATGTTTAATAGAAAGGAGAAAGGACTTGTGCAAGAATTATCTGAGTGATAACTCGTATGAAAACAAAAGATATGTAATGAAAGTGGAGAAAGCATTAAAATATTAACTAAGGAGGTGTGAAGTGGAGGCCATGGATAAAATTGCCGAGGATCTGGAAGATGCAGCTAGATGGCATAATAGTAAAATTTTGTACAGGCACGTTAACAAATTGAGAGGGAGTAGTCAATCCAGACTTGTCCCAGTTAAAGATAGGAATGGGGTCGCAATTAGCGATAAGGAAAAAACTAAAGAGAGATGGGCCGAACATTTTGAGAACTTGCTTAACCGAGATAGAGTTGCAGGAAAAAATATAGAGAAAAATGAAAAAGTTTGTGATACTTTGGATGTGAAGGAAGATTTGTTTTGTGAGGAGGAATTAGCAACAGTACTAAAAGGATCAAAGAATAATAAGGCTCCAGGTGCTGATAGGGTGGTAAATTAGTTTCTTGAATATGGTGGCTCTGAGGTCAGAAATAAGCTATTGAAGATTATGAATATGATTTTTGAAAAAGGGGAAGTACCTACCTAACGATTTTTTAGGAAAACCTTAATTAAGCCACTTTATAAGAAAGGTGACAAAAGTCAGTCTGGTAATTATCGAGGCATTAGTCTGGTCTCTGTAGGTAGTAAATTACTTAGTAATATGATACTTTTTAGACTGAGAAATGCCGTAGACAAAGTTTTAAGAGAGAGCACTGCGGCTTTTAGAAAAGGTAGAGAACGTGTCGACCAAATTTTCACTCTTAGGCTAATAATTGAGAAGTGCGTGAGTTTTCAAACACCTTTAGTCCTCAGTTTTATTAAATTACGAGCAAGGGTTCGATTCTGTTGATAGAAGAGCCTTAGTAAAGGCTTTATCCTTGTATGATATACCAGACAAATACATTTAAGTGATTAGTGCTATGTACGAGAATAATACTGCTGCGGTTAAGGTAGGAAATAAGGTTAGCAGCTGGTTTTGTATTAATCAGGAGTTAAGCAGGGCTGTGTTCTATCCCTCTTTATATATATTATTTTGATGAACTTTGTTTTAAGGAGCACGGGAGGGGCAATGGGAGACCACGGAATCAAATGGGGAGGAAAAAAATCTCTGGACTTGGATTATACTGATGATTTAAGCATCCTAGATGAAAGTGTGAGCAAAATGAATGAAGTTTTAGAGGTTTTACGAGTTTAGGGTGCTAGAATCGGTTTAAAAATCAATGTTAGGAAGACTAAGTCACTAAGGCTAGGAATAAGTGAAGATGAAAAGGTGATGTTGGGTAATGAAAAGATTGATCAGGTGGACAGCTTCACTTACCTTGGTAGCATTATTAGTAAAGATGGTGGGAGCAGTGAAGATGTTAAAAATAGAATGGCCAAGGCTCAGGGTGTTTTTTCATAGTTAAAAAAAGTCTGGAAGAGTAGAAAGATAAGTCTGCAAACTAAGATTAGAATATTAGAAGCTACAGTGATGATAGTGGCCAAATATGGTTCTAAAGCATGGACGCTTTGAAAAGCGGAAGAAGATTTGCTAGATGTTTTCCAGAGAAATTGCTTAAGGATTGTTCTGGTTATCCAGCTGACTGACCATATTTCAAACAATAGGCTATACGAAAAATGTGGTTCACTACCGCTCTCTAGGGCTATAATGAAAGAAAGGTGAGGTGGTTAGGGCACGTTGTGTGGATGAAGGATGACAGATTGCCGAAGGTTGTTCTTTTCGGCCAACCATCTAGGGCTAAACGGAAAGCAGGTTGTCCCTGTCTGGGGTGAGAGGACGTCATAAAGAAAGATTTAAAGAAAATTGGAACTTCATGGGTGGGTGTAAAAAAGGGAGGCTTTGAATAGATTGGGGTGGAGGAGGATCGTGCGTAGCTTTGTTGGCCTCAGGTGGCTTGGTGCTGCGGTGAGTTGTTAGTAGTAGTAGTAGTAGTAGTATACCTATATTCCACACGCTTAAAGCGTGTTTATACAAATATAAGCAGAAACAGAATAAAGTTTTTGATTCAGTATCAGTTAGAATTGCTCTTATTCTCTTTTTAAAGTTTAAAATTCCAAACTCGTCAATTTTCTGCGAAGTTAGAACATTTGTTAACTTTACGCTCAACCCAGAGTTTAAATCTTTTCAGGTTATTTTAAGCCTTACCAGGTTTTCTTTTACATTCTTCAGAATGCATAAAAAAGGAGTGTTTTGTGATTATGAGAAAAGAAAGGGTATCGAACAAAAATTGTATTAAAACGTTCTAAAATTGAAAAGTGAGGTTCTTGATTTCTATTGGTTAAAATATGGGTAAATATAGAGTAGTCCATATTTCTCACCTAAGAATAATGTTTAAAATGCCACTTGATGCCTTTTTTTAATAAAGTCTATTCGAATGTAACAATCGCTTTGATCGCAAATTTAATTTTAAGCCATTTTTGGACCCTTGAAAATGATAATTTTTTTTCTAGTTTTCAATATAAAAGGGTTTAAAAACATAGGTTTCAAACTTACTATTTTATAATAAATCTACTTTTTTTAATTTATAATCCACAAGCTTTGATCCGTCACGATTAAATAGGATATTAAATAATTAAAAAGAATTCCGCTGTGTTTTTCTTATTCTCTTATGCTGCTTAAACACTGCCTATGTGACTAAATCATAGGCAGCGCAACAGCAAAATGTATTATTTATTTCTTTGTTTTAGATCAGAGCACTTCGTATCGAAGTAGTTGTCGTAGAAACTTCGAAAAGGGCTCATTCGATTGGAAATTGGAAGGGCTTGTGCCCATTTTAATAGCCGAAAGAGATTAAAGGCAACTAACACCCTTCCACGCCCAATTTTTCCCCAAACACATTGAATCAAAATTTGAAATAGCCATTTTGTGTTCAACGTAGTTGAAAGATCTGGAAACTATGTCTTTTAGAAGGACACTCCCACCACAGCCCCCAGGTGAAGAGTTGTACAGTATGCGCTGGTCCATATGAGGGTTTTATGGAAAGCTTTGTCGCAGAAGCTTCAAAAAGGGCTCATTCGATTGAAAGTTCAAAGGGCTATTGTCCTTTTTAATGGTCAAAAGTGATTGGAGGGCAAATGAGCCCCTCTCACGCTCACCATTTTTCCGAAGCACATCCAATCAAAAATTTTGAGATAGTCATTTTGTTCAACGTAGTTAAAAGTTCTGGAAATTAGGTCTTTGAGAATGACATCCCCGCCTCCCACAATCCTGAAGACCAGGATTGTAAGTTATGTCATATAAAAGGGTTATAAGCTATGCCACAATAAAAAATTTTTGAGATAGACATTTTATTCAAGGTATTTGAAAGGTTGGAAATCATTTCTTTGAGGAAAAGAAATCCCTCAGCTCAAAGGGCAAGGGTTGTAATTTATGCCCTGGGGGCATATACGGTTTTATAGAAAGCATGGTCACATAAACTTTGGAGGGGGCTCATTGAATTGGTAATCAGACGCTCTAGTGCTCTTTTTAAGAGTCAGAGTGATCAGAAGGTAGTAATCCACCCCTTCACAACACATAGTATTGTCCCAAAATGCATCTAATAGAAATTTAGAGACAGCCATTCTATTCAAAATAGTCCAAATGTCATATAAAAATGCTTTTGGGGTTTAAAAAATCCCATAGATTGGGGGCAAGGGTTGTACGTTATGCCCGGGGGTATTTTATGGAAGGGACGGTTTTTAAACTTTAGAAGAGGCTCAGTCTTTTTTCCCTGAAAAAAACTATATAAATATAAAATGAACATAAATTAATTTAAAAAAAAGCTTTTTCACAAAATAATTTTTTCAAAAAAAGTAAAGAGCTCCATTAAACTGAAAATGAACAAAAATAGAATCAAATAATATACCAAGCATACAACTACCACAAATCAGTATCAATAAATAAATGAAACCCAAAACAAACAGAATTTAAAATAAATAAAAGAATCAAACTCAAAACGAGCAGAAATTAATATGAGTAGGGTTCAAAAACCCTATGCTTCCTAAAATTCAGGATATAATTTGTACTTTGCTGAAAAAATTTTTTTTTTTTTGTTTTCATTTTTATAACTTTAAGAAATCAAAAATTAATTAAGATTTTAAGGAATAATTTTTCAGTATATATATATTAAACTGACAATGCACATTTTTGTATGTAAATTTATTTGAATACTGATTTGATACTGATTTTTGGTAGTTGTATATCATAGGTCAGAAATATGGACTGCGCCATATTTACCAAAATAGAAACCTCTCATTGGTTTGAATAATGATCGTACATTTAATTTAAAAATATTTTGACAAATCAGGTTGGGATTATTACCTTGCCCTTCAGGTATTGTAGCGTGAAAAGTATTCAAAAGATTAAGAGGGCCCTATAGGAGGGGGGATTTTCTTTCTAAGACCTCCGCAAGGATGTGCAATAATACATAAGACAGCAAGTAATACATAAGTACAGACATATAGTCATTTTTATTTACAGAAATTTATACGAATATGTCAACCCATGATATGCTCCGCATTGTAGCTCTTTTTGGCTGTTTTAATTGTATTTAGACGTATCTGTTAGGAAACAAAAGGGAGTCAAAAATTAATTAATTTTTTTTTATAAATCAGCCCCTAAAGTCATTGATTTTGGGAGCCTATACCTAATTTACTATCTACAAATGTGTCAAGAAAACAAAAATGGAAACTAAAAATTTTCTGACTTTTCTAAGGGGAATCCTCAATGTAGGGGAAAACTTATTATAAAATGTTGGTATGCCCAATTGCACAAGGCGTTAGAGTGTCCAAAAATTTGAAAAATATTGTATTACACCCTTGACCGCTATAACAGGACGCATGCACTTTAAAACTCAGTCTTTCAAAGACCGATTTCAAATGATTACTACGTTATCATTCTCTTTACTGTTATTGGTTATTATAACATCTCGTATTTATCATTGCAATTTGACCAACATTTGTTGTCTATTCAATGTTAAGATGTTTCAATATTGCATACGATATCACAGAGCTGATCTCACGGGTTTCTCCTTCTCTTGACCTATATCAGTACAGATGATTGAAAGGAAGCAGCACTAACTGTTTACTTCGTCAGAATGTATCACCTTATCGTCGAGTGGCTTTGACGGAGGTGCCATTGTCAATCTTCTCCTAGTGGATTACCGAAAAGCTTTTGACCCTATTCGACATTTAATAGCTGTGACAAATTTACGCGCAATGGGTACACGTAAGTATATTCTCCTTTTAGTGATAGATTTTTTGCAAAACCGTTTCCAGTGCGTCTACAGCCTTTTTCCTAGAGACACCAACTCCGAATCAGTTGAGCTCAAGAGTGGTGCTCCACAAGACACGAAACTTGCAGTGCTGTTGTTCTTAGCAATTATAAAGTTTGTCCTTTCTGAGTTTGAGGACAGGCTTAAGTACGTAGCGGACTTCTAAGTTCATCTGAAATATCTCATTGAAAACTCCGAGGCAGTTCCCAAACTCAGTGATGTGATAATGAGTACTTTAAGGACTAGTGTAATATCAACAGCCTTCAAATCAACCAAGGATAAACCAAAATCCATCGCTTTAATCCTCTTAAAGGGACTTTGTCAGTCCTCCTCCACCGTATCCTATTGTATCTTCTGCTGTAATTCTCGGTGTCACATTTATCGTTGACTGCTCGTTTAGTTTCGTAATCATGCTGATACGATTACAGAAAAGGCAAATGGTGCGATGCGTACCCTTATCTTACTACGTCGGTTCAGTTTTTCTGTATCCCACCTTGAGACGACTTACCTTGCATACATCCTACCAATTCTCGAGTACGCTTGCCCAGTGTTGGGCCCTCAAGTCAGCAATACAAGTCACCCAAGTTATCAACTTGAGTCACTACAGAAAAGAGCCTTTAAAGTTAGTCTTTCAGACGCATATGTAAATTATGAATAGGAATTATCTGTCCTACAACTACCATCCCTTGCCATCCCAAATCTGCAAATTTGGGCAATTTCTTCTTATCAGTGAAAAATATAGATACGTTCTACCACCATTTATGAAGAATAAAATAAACACTAGGTAAGCTAATAAATTTAGACTGCAATTGCCTACTCCCAGAACACACCGTTTCGCCAATTTAATCGTTCCTTTTACATGTCAGTGTTTAATAAGTTATAGTCTCGTGTTTTTTTCTGTTTTTATTGTTTCGTTGTAGTGTATTGTTTTCACTGTTCCTTCTCTAAAACAAATTTTGTACATCTCGAACACAAGTAACATTATTTTTTTATTATACTGTATTTTATAGTAGGACTTATATTGTAATCTTCTATTTCTCAACGAGCTATTCTGTTTACAGACGCATGATGACTCCACAGGCTCCATTCATAGCATATTTTCTGAATGTGGTCTTTCTAAACCTGAAATTGGAGATGTTAAGTTACCCATGTTAAAGCGATGTGATGGTTCAAATGGGCAATACTGGGTGATTAAATCCAAGCTTAAACGGCAAGCCGGTTCTCAGTCTGACCGAGATGAGGAAAACTCTCTGTGATAAATTGAAAGATACTGATAGATATTTTTGGAAAATCAAATACATTCCACTGTAGTACTGTGGGTCTGTTCAGTGCTCACAATAGACCTATGGCGCCTGCCAAGAAAATAGTTCCTCTTAAAGAAACACACCATTTAGTGAGATAAATTAGTTTTTGATATTTTAATTTAAGACTGACTTATTTATGCGAGATAAGTTTTTGTATTTTTTTTTATTGAAATGTATTTCTTTTGAGAGTTAAGAGATGCTGAATCATGCAGATATTTCATAGTTTTTCTTGTGTACTTTGTACTTGATATATTTTTTGCTGGATATATGACAACTTAAAAAATTGTATAAATTGATAAAACTTTATGGAAACTTAAATTTTGTTGAAAGTGAATTTTGTCAGGTTACAAAATAGATCTTCTGAGGAGAAAATTGTTGAAAATTTTTATTATGTAGGAAACAATAAAGCAATACCATGAAACTTGGTTAACGAAAGTTACATAATCTCACTATGCTTCCATGTGAAAGCCTTTTGTAACTTAGATCATTGAAATTTCAAAATTTGCATTAATTAATAAGCTTTATGATAACTTAAATTTTGTTGAAAGTGAATTTTCTTCAATCAAAACGCATATTTTGAAGGAAAACTTGTCGTTTTTTCAAATAATAAAGCAGGAACAGGAAATTTCGCTAATGAGATTGATCTATTTTACAAATATGATAAATAGTATGGAATTTGGTTAACGTCACCTATTGAAAGACACCGATTATTTTGTTTTGTTCTTATGAACTCTAAAACGGGACGTTGTCAGCAGACTAGGCAAATGCCCTAATTGAAGATACTCATCTTCATTATACAAGCAAACCTTAAAAAAAATATTTTTGTATGAAAATACAGGATAAACTGTATTTTAAAATACAATATTTTGAGAGCCGGTAATTTTTTGGCTCACTATGTATTCATGTAAACTTTTTTATTTTATTTTATTTATATTTTTTATTACTAACTAGTCTAAATTTTTAGCAACAGCAGAAGTCATCATTACTAATAAAGAACATAATAATTCCCATTATATTCCCTCTTTTTCTAAAAATGTGGCAACTTTTCTCAGGTTTACAACTTTTTATAAGTAATTTTAAACTTCGTGAATTATACATATTTGAAATTATATAAAAAGAAAATTCTTTTGATGTATATATTACTAGGAATTTTTTTGAGATTCATTATTATGAAGGAGTTGCTCTTCACTCACAGTTTGTTATTGCAAGTTTGTTTCATCAGCTCAATTTTTCCCTGCCTTTCACAGGGAATATCAACTGCCAGTTAAAATATTCTTTTCAGCCAATTATGTGTCTGGTAGTTGCTGACTAAATGCTTATACAGCTTTTGCAAATTAGTAGATTTTCATGGCATGGCAACCAGTGAAAGAGGAGTGCTTTAGCTTCTCATGAAAACCATATGTACTCTAAATGAGGGCTGATGAATTTTTCTCATGAAGAAGCATGTGTGAGAATGTGGGAAGGCCATAACCTGACTAAATTGTAAAAATAGCAAAGTATGACTTTTGAGTAATTATAAAGGAAACAAAGTATTAATTTTCTTTGTATAAGAAAACAACATATCATTTGAATAAGAATACAGTGGATCCATCATGGGCCATAAAATGCAAATACCGGGCCTCCGGTTCAAACTCAAGAGGTCAATGGCAAGACGCATTACACGACTTGTATCACATGACAAAAACAGGATTTTTATAGAGAAAGCGGAAACTAATCTTTTGAACAAAGAACTATTATTAGAATTACATCAAACTGGTCTCTGACCGATGACAGGCAAGAAGAACAAAATAAGAGAGAACTTAAAATAAAGATTCAGGAACAAAAACAGGGTAGTCCCTTTTTGGATCGAACAAAGAGTAAGTTTTACTTTGTAATTACGATAAGCTACCACTGCCTGTCTGAATTTCCCTTTGGGAATAAAAGTTTGAAGATAAAAGTTAAAATAAGAAGAAAACCTCAGGAACTTTCTGTCACTTGGAAATAACCTTAATACGTATATAAGAGAAATTGATAACAACTAGTGCTGAAATCTAAGTTAATGATTTTGGGCTTATTATTTCAGTATTATTCCCACCTAGAAAAGGCTTGAGCCATTTGGAAAAAAACCGCATTTTAAGGTTAGAATAAGCCAAATTAAATTTCTTCCCAGAAATTTAAGCTATGAATAACTGAGGGTTTAAAGAGGAAGGGAAACCTTAACCAAGAGAGAAAGTTAGGAGACCCATTTTTGCTTCCCCTTGTCAGCCTAGAGTCCCTTCAGGCTTAGCTTGACTTCATAAAGACCTTATATCCAAAAATTGGAATTATTGGACAATAACATTGATTAAACCCCCCCCCCCCTTTTTGTGCAATCTTCAGACGTTTATACGACGAGGAACACCGTTCCCTTTTTAATCATTCTTTCATTTCGTTAACCCCGTACTGCATGTTTATACAAAGGTGTCCTTAATGTTTATACAGGTAGGTTAGGGGAAAGGGGAACAATATTATCAGCGTAAGAATTTCCAAACCTTTATGTCCAGATATTTTCAATGAAGCTTAAACTGCTAAAGTTAAAGCTTAATAAAGGTCCAAACAATACACAGCCCTTTCAAAAAATAATAAGAGAATCTCTTGGTTTGGGTTAATGAAATTTGAATTAAAATCAAGTACGGTTATTCTTAGCTTAGCTCAAAAATAGCTTGAACTAAAGTATTTTAATAACCCAGAACTCAAGCCTTGACTAGCTGTTCAAGTGTAACCTTTTTAAGTAGAAACAATGGGTAGCCTAAGATTAACTTAATCTTTTCTTTTCGGTAAACATTGGTGGATTGAACAAGTAGATCATTAGACCATAGACCTAGAAGAGGTTGGGAAGTATTCAAGATCAACAGAATTGGAATATTTTTCTTTTTATCTTCTTTTGTAAATAAAATCAGTTGTCACTGAACTCTGAGTACCAATTTCTTACCTAACTCCTCAGTTTGTATCACGCTACCAAATTTATTAGCCCTGTTAGTAGGGGCAACCTTACAACTGGTCACAGTGGTATTCAGGTTCGGTACAACTGGTCGCAGTGGTACTCAAGTTCGGTGCAACTTTCGTTTAAGTGGGGGAGGATTAATTAAATTTATAAAATCTAGTGCAGTTTAGTCCTGTTCCTCACAAGAATGTGTGTGTTCAGTTTTCCAAAGCTATCCAAGACAGAAAAGTTTGGAAAAGTGTTCATTAATGGAAAATTTTAACCTAAAAGGGAAGCTCAGACAGACTTTTATCTTTTATCTTCCTAAGATTCTTTTTTTCTTCTCCTTTTCTTTCTCTTTGCTACAAGTCTAGTGGCCGTATCATCTGTAGCTTGCTTAAATCCTTTTTAACACTAGGGTCATAGTTTAATCATCTTCAAAATTGTACTAACAATATTAGCCTTGAGGGTTAATTTAAATCGAGATATTGAACTAATTCTTACGAAACTTATAAACTAGCTCATTTTAGTAGTTTAAAACAATTTAAAGTTTAAAAAAATTTCCTGCATTAAGACTTTATGAGGATAGAACAACCATGAGTTCAAATAAAAACAAAATCAAAGAGTTAGAAATTGCACTACAACAAGCGCAGTCTAGAATAAATGCTCTAGAAGGCCAATATAGAGATGCCACAGTCAAAAGTAGGCTTCAAAGCCTATTTGTGGAGCAAGCGCCTCCATTTTCGTTACAAACATATCCAAAGAAATCCATTCATGAATTACCACCCTTAAAAAAATACAGAGGAGTTTAGAAAAAAATGAAAGTGCTACGATTAATCAAGCTATTTGTTATGAAAGGGGAGAAATACAAGGATTCGCAACAAGCTTAGACATTCCTAAAAAGAAAGATATGTCAAGACCAAATAGGGATAATTATTCCAGGTATAAATTTAGTGAAAGAAAAAAAACTCTTGCATAAAATGCTGGATTTTGGGGGTCCACATAGACAAACGGAATGTGAAAAACCTCCAACTTGTATCCGCTTTGGTGAAACAGGCCACAAAGCAAAATATTGTTTAGCTACAACACTTATACACCAACCCCAAGAAAAATTTTAAGGCAATTTTGCTGAAGGTACTGTGGCCTCCGAGCAATGGTTAGGGAACCATCGGAAGGCAAAGGACCAAATTCTGTAGTTTTTTAGTAGGTTAACCGTTAGGAATAGACTCAGTGCGACTAGGAGTCACGGATATGTCATGACAGGGAGTCATGTATTTCACGAGGAGGTTGAGAGGACACCTCTCAAGGATACAAAATGGGTTGTGTCTACCTCTTAAGGATGCAAGAAAGAGTTGCGTCTACCTCTTAAGGATGCAAGAAAGGGTTGCGTCTACCCCTTAAGGAAGCAGAAAAAAGGTTTGCATCCAAAGGTTTGCATCACGAGGTGGTTTCTTTGGGGAAAGAAGTCGGATGAATATTATCAGTCCCAACAGTTTTAGTTTCTAGCATAAATCCTTGGGAGCTTTTGAAACATGGGGTATTAAAAAGGGTTTGGTAGATGTTTCATGTGAGTGCCTAAGTTTAGAAGGCTGGTTAATATTAAACTTAAAAATGTTAAAAATATTACCCTTCTCCGCCCTTGGGCAGAATCTTGAACTCTTTCCACAGGGTAAATGTTTTGGGTTAGAGGCAACACCTGCTTCACTATGGTTTTTGTTCTGTGAAGTAAAAAAAGTGATGGTGCTTGTTAGGCCCCATCTTGATTTTGGCTTGTGCCTGGCTGCTCCTTCTTACCGGCAAGGTGTAAGGCTCGTCAAAAATGTCCAGAGGCAAGCAACAAAGTGCATGAAAAGCCTAAAGTATGCTTCATATGAGGAATATCTCAAGCTACCTACCCTTGTCTACAGACACGTGTGTAGTGATATGATGCTGACTTATAAACTCCAAAAGGAAAACTCCACCATCTTCAAGGGCAACCACAGTACCAGCCATCATCTCACAAGAGAATATTCAAAGAATCTACCAAAATTAAGCTCCAGATCAAGAATCTGTCAAATGTATTTTTCAAGAAAAGTAATTAACACAAGTGGAATGAAATGAAAGACTACTGTCAGCACTCCTTCCATCCAGTCTTTCAAACATCAAATTGACAAAGAATGGGAGAAGAAGTAGTGAAGGTTTGACTGGGAGTCATCAACTCAAGAGCACTACAGTTCTAGAGGACCTTAAAGCTCTCAAATGGATTAAGGGAAGGTATAGGGAAATATTCATGTTGAAGCAGCTAACAGTTTTGTGTCCCCCCTTATACCTCCTATCTTCTTCTCTGCTCAAACATGCTTGCCATGTTTGGCACCCAATCATTTCCCGAGAAGAGTCAGATAAATTCAATACATCCAAAATATAGAGCCCTGTAAGTATTTTCTAGAAGGTGAAGTACCAGACTACTCTATGCTTCCTTAAAAAAAGTAGATTGGAAATGCTTCACTGCAGTAGATGTAAGTTGTGCCTGTGCTTTTGAAAAAAAACAGCATTAAACACTTGCATGAAAATACTGTTTATGGTAGTAATTGAATGGTTTACTGTATTATAATCTAAAGTGAGTGCTAAAAGATTTTCCAACTATTGCATTAAATACTTCAAGTCATTCTTCTTCAAGATAGCATTCTAGAAATTGTATGTTTCTCATAGGAACTACTAGAACTAAAAGATGAATTGGCTGAGTGGCTGGTCTTTGCTATTTCGAATCTTGAATTTCTTAATTGTGTTTGCAGATACAGTTTCTTCTGATAGGTTCTTCTAAGCTAATACTAATTAAATTGATAAGAAATTAAGTCAAAGTTTAGTAGAGCTTAAGTCAAAGTTTAGTATGTGGATGGAGTTCGTCCGGAATGAGGCAGACTATGTTTGCTGACCATGTGCCTCTGGATATGGGATTTCCCCTAACTAAACACTCCATGCTAATGGGCAGCCTCAACCTGATGAGGTGGGTGGAGCCCACCCCAGGGATTCTCAGTATATAGGCAAATCCTAGCTCTTAATTAGATCCCATGACCTAGGGTTGGCTGGGCCTGGAACCCTTCACCCGAAAATTGTACTGCAATGAAAAACGATGATACTACCTCAGATGACCTACCCCTTTACTTTCCACGACCCCAGCATGTCCCTGGACTGATTTCAGACCATCGAATGAACCTTATTGACCAAGGTGGCAGACAACTTCCCATCTGGAATGTACTCACACTCAACTTTACTGGAGATAAATCAATGCTTGCCTATGAGCTAAAACGCTTCAATATAGCTGTGGATGGTCTTACGGAAAACCGTCTTGTCGGAAGAGAGTCCAAGGATATTGGTGAAGGATATCACCTGATCTGGTCTGGTGACCTTAAAAGCAAGACAAATGGTGTAGGCCTCACGCTGAATGCCAGAGCCAAGAGATGCCTTCTCTCCTATAAACAAATTTCAGATAGAATACTGATGGCTCAGCTCCAGATCAAGCATAGAAAGTGGACAATTATCTATGCTATGCTCCCACCAATCCAAGTCCTGGGGAAGTGAAGGATCAGTTCTGTGCAGAGCATTCAGCAACCCTGTCTAGAGTCCCACCCCACGACATCGTCACTCTTCTGGGAGACCTTAACGCAACGATAAATGACAGGGAGGGCGTGTGGAGAATTGTTCTCGGCTCTGTGACTCTGGATTCACCGAATGACCATGGACAAAGATTCCTCCAGCTCTGCAATATGCATAATCTGGTCATATCAATCATGCTCTTTCAGAGACGAGATATACACAAATACACTTGGAATAATAACGATGGCCAGACAAAGAAGATGATTGATTGTGTTATGATCTCGGGTTGCTGGCGCTCGTCAATAATAAATTGCCGGACTTATAGGTCGGCCAAGCTTGGAAACACAGACTATAGGATGGTAGTCGTCACACTGAGGCTATGCCTGAGAGCACAAGGACAAGAAAGACGGCATCCCAAGCTTGATCTGAGTAGTCTGGCTATATCTGAGATGCAACAGAAGTATGCTCTCGGTATCTCTAACCAGTTTAGCTGCTTCCAAGTTCTGGACAACTCCGAATCAGCATGGAAGTCTTTCAAAGATAATAAACTCGATTCTGCTGACAGTATCATTGGCTGCAGCAGACACAAGAATAAACCCTGGATATCCCAGGAGACTGTCTGTAATCGAGCTGCGCAGGAAGGCCCACTTAGCAAAGAATATGCCAGAGTACAGACGACTCAATGACCTGCTCAATAGCCTACTGCACAGTGATAGGAAGACCTATGTTGACAAGAAAGCCAGCAATCTTGAAGATGCTTCAAGGAAAGGAGACACCTGCTCCCTGTACAAACACCTCCGCGAGTTGACGGAAGGGAAGACTTCCACCGTGAGCCGTGTTTTGTCTGCTGACGGAAGCATGCTAGATGACGATGCAGGCCAACTCTCCGCCTGGAGCAGTCACTTCTCAGCACTTCTGAATGCCAAGGCAATGCTAATCACGACCCAGATCGGATTCAAGCAGCCATGACCACACCCAAGGCTACTTCCAACCTTGTATTGCAAACCGTTTACCACCTCTCTGAGATCCAAAATGCTATAAAATGGTTAAATAATAATTGAGCCCCCAGTGTCTGTGGTGTTTCTGCAGAACTCCTCAAGTAAGGGGGTGCAGCGATGATTCTGTGGCTCCAGCTAATCTTCTCAGCTGTATGTGGATGATGGAAAGCATACCGAATGACGGGCGTGGTGGCATCATACTGCCATTATGGAAACGTAAGGGTAGCCGTCAAATCTGCTCCAACGATTGTGGGATCACGCTTCTCTCCGTTCCTGGTAAACTGTTTTGCCATGTCACTCCTGGACAGGTGTCCCACTTTTTTCCCTAGAAAGAGAAGAGTCCACCAAGCCGGATTCATGCCTGACAGGTCGACAACGGAGCAAATTTTTACTATGCGCCAGTTGATCAAGAAGACGCGAGAGTTCCACCAAAAAGCGTGCATCGCATTCGTGGACTTAAAGCTGCCTTCGATTCTGTTGATTGCCGTTCACTTTGGCTGATACTAAGAACTACGGGTCTACCCAAGAAATATTTCTCACTTTTTGAAAAGCTGTATGAGGATACGGAAAGCTTGTTTGCATGTCAATGAAAGACGCAGTCCCACATTCTCGCTGAAGACTGGTGTCTGAAAAGGTCGCGCCGCCGCTCCCGAGCTTTTCAACTGCGTCATAGACCATTTTATGACCAGCACAAAGAATCGGCTTCAGTTCGATCTTCAGTTCGGAGTCCGGCTACTTTCTGATGCTGACTTCGCCGGCGACTTAGTGCTAGTTGCGAGCACCGTCGAAAAGGTCGCCAAAGCTCTCCAGGTGCTCTTAGAATAAGCCTCGAAAGTTGGACTGAAGATCAACTAGCAGAAAACCAAAGTTATGCTCCTGGAGCCCACAACGTCCCGTTCTAATGTAAAAGAAGTCAACATCGGAAGCAACCAAGTAGATGTGGTTGAAGACTTCACTTACCTGGGATCTATTCTGTCGAAAGATGGCTTGATCACAAAAGAGCTTACATCTCAAATAGCCAAAGCGACAGCACTTGCTGGGAGGCTTAGCATCATCTGGCGAAAGCCAAAGATAAGCCGCTTTACCAAAATGCGCTTTTACAATGCGTCAATCAGCACCGTCCTGCTGTATGGAGCGGATACGTGGCCAGTTGCAAAACCTATACTCAGCTCCTTCAATGTCGCACAGACAAAAACATCTCCAAAGAATCGAAAGACTTCACTGGACTGACTTTGTTAGCAACCAGACTCCTATCACGTACCGCTCAAAACTCCTGTCTCGACGCAGCTCGCCCAGCGTACTGTTCGGTGGTACGGCCACATCCTTCGCATGTCACACGACGCCCCAGCACGTGTCGCATTTGACTTGACCCCACCCTACACGGATGGAAGTGACCCAGAGGACGCCCACCCACTAGGTGGAAAGACAAAGCTGATGAATTCCTCACCCAAGCCCACATCCCGGTGGAAGAAGCTGCGAGCCTGGCAAGCAATAGATCAACCTGGAGGTGCCTAGTCTCATCGTTCTCTACGCCAAACCCTCGGTAGGAGCCTTAAGTAAGTAAGTCTAGTAGAGCTGGTTTAGTGTTGAAAGCTTCTTTGGGTGACCTTAGGTCAGTTGAAAAGAAGAAGGAGGGGGAATGGGGAAAACATTTTGAGAGTTCAAGATTTTCCAGGACTAAATTACATCACCTTGGTTTCTCCTGTACCCTAGTGTTGGCAAGAACTTGTAGTTTTAGATCTATGGTAGGACCTTGCATTTTGAGGAATTAAATTCAATTCAGTCCAGCAAGGTGTTTTTGAGCACTATATCTAGCCCTCTGGTGTGACTTTCTTAAACTTAATTTATTTGTTTACTAAATGAATAAAACTTTAGGGGTTGGATTTCAAGCCCTAAAAAGGCATATTCAACTTCATTGTTCTTTCCTTACTTGCAAGGCTCTAAAGGCTAAATGGATGGAAGTCCCAACTGTGAATAAAATTTCAAGTTTGCCTAACCTGCCAAATTTGCATCAAAGTAAGTTTGATGCTTTCAAACTTCATTTACTACAAGTACATAAATTTGCCTCTTTCAAATGACCTCTCATGCAGTTCCCCCTTTTGTCCAGCCAACAAGACAGACGCAAAGGCACACAGCTCAGTCCAATTATGTAAAAGAGGACACACCAAGAACCAAGTATGTGAGGAACAGCTTCATCCAGTGTTGTACTTCTGTCTGGAACAATCTTCCAGGGGATATTATTTCCGCAAATCCCTCTATTGACTCCTTCAAAAGAAGCTTCAATATACATTTAAAACCTTGAGGTTTCAAAACGAGGTAATTGAATAGCGACAAATCAGATAACTCAAAGTATCTGGCACAAGGAATATAGAAAAAAATATATTGAAGAAAACAGATGAATAATCCTTCATTTGAAAAAATCTTATTTATGTATCTAAATCAACATTATCCTCATGAAATTTATTCTCATCAAGGAGGCACACTTGTGCCTCTATAAAGAGGCGACCCACCACAATGTTAAGCGATTTCCGGTCCTAGTGGTCGCAGAGAGACAGCGGTAATCGCATTTTGTAGCCCAAGCTCAAACTAAGAAACATGCAAAATTTCATCCCCCTCCGACTTTATCTTCATGGGTAAAAGTGGGCCAGAAGTTTCGACCCTCCGACCACAGCCCCCCTTTAACGTTGTCCGATTGGGCTGACATTTAGATGTTAAGCTTTTATAGGGCCCGGGAGCTTATCTTCGAAATTTCAGCTCAATCCGATCACTCCTTCCCTGTTTTCCAAAAAACCAAATATAGCCACTTGAAGTTCTTTTTTTTGTTAGCCACGCCTACAGGCCACATTTGGCAACTGATCCGGGTGAATGAGGATTCATTCGAAGCAGAATTCGACCTGTTAGGGCCTTTTGATATTTTCAGACCGAAAAAATTATCCCCCGAATTTACATTTACGAAAAACCCTCGTTTTCCTATAAGAGCCCATATTAATTTTTTTCCCACCACAGCCGCCCTTTAACGTTGTCTGATCGGGCTGAAATTTAGAGGATAAGCTTTCCTGGGGCCTGGGAACTTATCTTCGAAATTTCAGCTCAATCTGATCACTCCTTCCCTGTTTTCCAAAAACCAAATATCAAGTTTTGTGGGGATTTGCTTGCGTCAAAAATAGATTCCACATACTCAAAATACAATTACAATTGGGTCTCTTTAGTACAGTGGTCGATACTCCTGACTATCAGGCGGAAGACCCGGTTTCGATTCCCTGTCAGAGGAAATTTTTTATATACTGAATTTAAAGTTTAAAAAAGAAACTCAGTTTCTTTTTTAAATTATTTGAAAAAAATACGTTTTCTAAAGAGTTAAAGAGGCTTAGTTACAAGGTCGGCCCTTAAAACACCCACGGCCCTTATGTTTATTTGTGAGAATATGAAAAATTCACAGGGAGGGGCATCTTGTAAATTTGGAGGTTGAGGCATCATTACTGTTGTTCTTGGCAAAAAAGAGTCACAAAAAAAATATGAGGTACGAGCTGGTGTGTTGTCATGGGATAAAAGACACAAATTATTCTGGAATTTAATTTAGCACTTGAAAAATGGCATTGAATGTATTCAGTTTGAATTCTTGGTTAGAAACAGAAACAAGGAATACTGGAAGCCATAAACAAAGGACCAAAACCAGGCTGACTATCATAGGCACAATTTATTTTTTTTTTTTTTTCCTTTAGACCAGGGCTCTTTGTATCGAAGAAGTTGTCACAGAAACTTCGAAAAGGGCTGATTCAATTGGAAATTTGAGTGGCTTGTGCCCTTTTTAATAGCCGAATGGAGTGGCTTTGCGCCCTTTTTTTAGGAGGACACTCTCCCACATCCCTCAGGGCAAGGGTTGTAAGTTATGTGTGGGGGGGCATATAAGGTTTCATTGAAAGCGTTGTCATAGAAACTTCAAAAAAGGCTCATTCAATTGAAAATTCAAAGGGCTAGTGAGCGCTTTAATCGTCGAAAGTGATTGGGGCAACTAACCCCCATCTCACACCCGCCGTTTCCCCAAACACATCAATTAAAATTGTAAGATAGCCATTTTGTTGAGCGTAGTTGAAACTTCTGAAAATTATACCTACGAGCAGGACACTGCCCCCCCCCCCACAGTCTTCAGAGCGAGGGTTATAAGCTATGCCCTGGGGGCATGTAAGGTTTTTTATTGAAATCTTTGTTGTAGGAATTTCAAAAAGGGCTCATTTGATCGGAAATTGAAATGGCTAGTGCCCTTTTTTTAAGTCGAAAGTGGTTTGAGGACAACTAACCCCCCTCTCACGCCCACCTTTTCCCCAAACATATTTAATCAAAATGTTTAGATAGCCATTTTTTTCGACGTAGTTGTAAGTTCTGGAAATTAGGTCTTTAAGTATGACAACCCCTTCCCCTCAGAGCCCTCAGGGCAAGGGTTATAAGTTATGCCCTGTGGGCATATAAGGTTTTTATTGAAAGCTTTGTTGTAGAAACTTGAAAAAGGGGGCACTCGATTGGAAATTCAAAGGGCTATTGCACTATTCAATAGTCGAAAGTGATTGGAGGACAACTAACCCCCCTCTCACGCCCACCTTTTCCCCAAACACATCCAATCAAAATTTTTAGATAGCCATTTTGTTCAATGTAGTTGAAAGTTTTGGAAATTAGGTCTTTAAGGATGTATACATGCAGGTTTTCAAAAAGGCATATGAGCAATATCATAGGCAGCACCACTCTAAGGTTTTCAAAAAGGCATATGAGCAATATCATAGGCAGCACCACTCTATAATAGCTAGAAATATCATTGAAATATTTAAAGAAGCTAATTCGATTCAAAATTTCAAGTCCTATTGTCCTTTCTAAGAATAAAAAGATATTAGAGGGCAATCAGCCCGTCATTCAAGCCGATTTATTTACCATGCACATCTAGTCAAAATTTTTGAGATAACTATTTTTTCATCATAGTAGAACGGTCCGGCAACTATGTCTTTAGGGATATTGGGCAAGTCAAATCCTCACAATTATGCAAAACTATGGATTCTTATAGAAAAAAAAAACAGAAGATATAAAATATTTTTTTTCATGAAATGACTGGGTCAATAAAAACGAACAGAAATTCATCTAAAAACAAGCTTTTCAAAGAAAAGTAAAGAGCTCTATTAAGGCAAAAAATGGGCAGAAAAGAAGTTAAGTAATCATTCAAGCGTAAAAGTACCACAAATCACTATCAATAAAGAAATAAGACTCAAAATGAACAGAAATTAGAATAAATAGCTGAGTCAAGCTCGAAACGAGCAAAAAATTAAAATTAGTAGGGCTGGTAACCCTCATGCCTTCTCAATACCAGGACATAATTTGCGCTTTATTAAAAACAAAATGTATTTAAATGTTTTGCATTTTTTAATTAAATAAGTAAAAAACTTTTTTTTAACTCTTTTTTACCCTTTTTTTATTTAAGGAATAAATATCAGTATAGGTTTATTAAACTGACAACCCACAGTCATTTTTTTTTATAGGAAATCCTAAGTTATGTTAAGTTATGATGTTATGTGTTAAGTTATGATGAAAAGGTAAATTGTCATTAAAGACCCCCCTGGTATGGCTGCAATCCGGGTGTTTCTTTTGGTTCCTTCTCATGAGTAGTAACCGTGTGCACAGTTTCAGTCCTACATTCAATCCTACAAGAATATGCTCAAAAGTGTGCACAGTTTCAGTCCTACAAGAAGTCTGGTTTGGTGGGTATAATCTAGTTTGATAGGTACAATCTGGTTTGGTGGGTATAATCTGGTTTGGTTCAAGTTTTTCTGACACAATTTACCGGATTTCTAATTCACGGTATACATGTCTTTTTTAGGGTAAATCCCGTATCAGAAAACCGGTGTGTCTTGTTTAGCTGTTAATAAAAGGAATTCAAATATTTTGTCTATGAAATAGAAGCTAACTCAATTTGCGAAAAGGTATTCCATTTGCACAACTCTGATCTGATTGAATTGTCGCCGACAATGAGATGTAATCACTGCTAAGCTTTTTGTTATTGCGAAAGGGTTACCAAATTGGTGATTAAGACGGGCTTTATCTAATTCTAGCCGGAAACTCAGAATTGATAGGAGGCAAGATCAAAAAAGGGGGCAATTAGTGATTGGATAATTTTTTAACGTGAAATCTCTGAATAAAATAGTTTTGGAGAAATTATTTAAAAGGTATAGTTTATTTATTCTAAAGATAATGACAAATACCTTTCCAGAGCATGTACTTGACGATGGAGAAAAAGGGTTAAAGTGATTAGCAGTTACGAGCGAGGATTCCCCTCTGGTCTCTGAATTGCCTTATGTTCCTAGGTACCTTTCCAGAGCATGTACTTGACGATGGAGAAAAAGGGTTAAAGTGATTAGCAGTTACGAGCGAGGATTCCCCTCTGGTCTCTGAATTGCCTTATTCCTAGGTACCTTTCCAGAGCATGTACTTGACGATAGAGAAAAAGGGTTAAAGTGATTAGCAGTTAAGGTAATCTCAATGGCGTTTGAACAGTGTTGTCAGTTTAAAATAGAGTCTAATGTTATAGTAAACTAGAAAGTAGATACTAAGAGAGATGTAGATGGCAAGAAAAGAATTTTAATAGTGGATAGCTCTACCTCTCCGACGTGTTCTGTATAAAACGCAAGTGGTGCTTGAACAGTGTTGTCAATTTAAAATAGTTTAACGTTATGCTATACGAAGAAGTTGATACTAAGAGGGATGTAGATGGCAAGAAAACTGTGTTTATCTCTTTGGGATGTTTATGTCTCTTTGGGCTGTTTGTGTTCTTTGGGCTGTGTGTGTCTCTTTGGGCTTTGTGTCCCTTTGGGGTGTTTGAGTCTTTTTGATCTGTTTATGTTTCTTTGGGCTGTTTGAGACTTTTTGGTCTGTGTTTGTCTCTTTGGGGTGTTTGTGTCTCTTTGGGCTGTTTGTGTTTCTTTGGGCTATGTGTGTCTCTTTGGGCTGTTTGTGTCATTTTGATCTGTGTGTCTTTCTTTTGGATGTTTGTGTCTCTTAGGGACCGTGTGTGTCTCTTTGGGCTATGTTTGTCTCTTTGGGCTTTTTGTGTCATTTTGATCTATGTGTCTTTCTTTTGGATGTTTGTGTCTCTTAGGGACCGTGTGCGTCTCTTTGGGCTATGTGTGTCTCTTTGGGGCATTTGAATCTTTTGGTCTGTATGTGTCTGTATGGGCGTTTTTTGTCTCTTTGGGCTGTGTGTGTGTCTCTTTGGGCTTTGTTTGTCTCTTCGGGCTGTGTGTGTCTCTTTAGCCTGTGTGTGTGTCTCTTTGGGCTGTGTGTGTCTCTTTAGGCTGTGTGTCTCTTTGGGCAGTTTGAATCTTTTTGATCTGTGTGTGTCTCTTTTGGCTTTTTGTGTCGTTTTGGGCTTTGTGTGTCTGTTGGATGTGTGCGTCTCTTTGGGCCGTGTGCATCTCTTTGAGCTGTATGTGTCTCTTGGGCTGTTTGAGTAATTTTGGTCTGTGTGTGTTTCTTTTGGCTGTTTGTGTCTCTTAGAGGCCATGTGTGTCTATTTGGGCAATGTGTGTCTCTTTGGGGATGTTTGAATCTTTTTGGTATGTATGTGTCTGTATGGGCGTTTTTTGTCTCTTTGGGCTGTGTGTGTGTCTCTTTGGGCTTTGTGTGTCTCTTCGGACTGTGTGTATGTCTCTTTAGCCTGTGTGTGTCTCTTTGGGCTGTGTGTGTCTCTTTAGGCTGTGTGTCTCTTTGGGCAGTTTGAATCTTTATGGTCTGTGTGTGTCTCTTTTGACTGTTTGTGTCGTTTTGGGCTTTGTGTCTCTCTGTTGGATGTGTACATCTCTTTGGGCCGTGTACGTCTCTTTGAGCTCTATGTGTCTCTTTGGGCTGTGGGTGTCTCTTTGTGATGTGTGTCTCTTTAGGCTGTGTGTGTCTCGTTGGACTGTGTGTTTTTTTTTGGGGTGTCTGAGTCTTTTTGGTCTGTAAGTGTCTCTTTGGGCTGTTTGAGTCTTTTAGGTCGGTGTTTGTCTCTTTGGGTTGTGTTTCTCTTTGGGCTGTCTGTGTCTCTTTGAGCTGTTTGTGTCTCTTGAGGCTGTGTGTGTCCCTTTGGGCTGTTTGAGTCTTTTTGGTCTGTTTGTGTGTCTCTTTGGGCTGTTTGAGTCTTTTTGGTCTGTGTTTGCCTCTTTGGGCTGTTTGTGTCTCTTTGGGTTGTGTGTGTTTCTTTGGGCTTTGTGCGTCTCTTTTGGCTGTGTGTCTCGTTGGACTGTTTGAGTCTGTTTGATCTGTTTGTGTCTCTTTGGGCTGTTTGAGTCTTTTTGGGTTGTGTTTGTCTCTTTGGGTTGTTTGTGTCTCTTTGGGCTGTTTGTGTTTCTTTTGGCTATGTGTGTCTCTTTGGGTTGTTTGAGTCATTTTGTTCTGTGTGTCTTTCTTTTGGCTGTCTGTGTCTCTTAGGGGCCGTGTGTGTCTCTTTGGGCTATGTGTGTCTCTTTGGGGCGTTTGAATCTTTTGGTCTGTATGTGTCTGTATGGGCGTTTTTTGTCTCTTTGGGCTGTGTGTGTGTCTCTTTGGGCTTTGTGTGTCTTTAACCTGTGTGTGTGTCTCTTTGGGTTGTGTGTGTCTTTTTAGGCTGATTGTCTCTTTGTGCAGTTTGAATCTTTTTGGTCTGTGTGTGTCTCTTTTGGCTTTTTGTGTCGTTTTGGGCTTTGTGTGTCTCTGTTGGATGTGTGCGTCTCTTTGGGCCGTGTGTATCTCTTTGAGCTGTATGTGTTTCTTGGGCTGTTTGAGTCATTTTGGTCTGTGTGTGTTTCTTTTGGCTGTTTGTGTCTCTTAGAGGCCATGTGTGTCTCTTTGGGCAGTGTGTGTCTCTTTGGGGTGTTTGAATCTTTTTGGTATGTATGTGTCTGTATGGGCGTTTTTTGTCTCTTTGGGCTGTGTGTGTGTCTCTTTGGGCTTTGTGTGTCTCTTCGGACTGTGTGTATGTCTCTTAAGCCTGTGTGTGTCTCTTTGGGCTATGTGTGTCTCTTTAGGCTGTGTGTCTCTTTGGGCAGTTTGAATCTTTATGGTCTGTGTGTGTGTCTCTTTTGGCTGTTTGTGTCGTTTTGGGCTTTGTGTCTCTCTGTAGGATGTGTGCGTCTCTTTGGGCCGTGTACGTCTCTTTGAGCTGTACGTGTCTCTTTGAGCTGTGGGGTATCTCTTTGTGATGTGTGTCTCTTTAGGCTGTGTGTGTCCCGTTGGACTGTGTGTCTTTTTGGGGTGTCTGAGTCTTTTTGGTCTGTATGTGTGTCTCTTTGGGCTGTTTGAGTCTTTTTGGTCTGTGTTTGTCTCTTTGGGCTGTTTGTTTCTCTTTGGGCTGTGTGTGTTTCTTTTGGCTTCGTGCGTCTCTTTGGGCTTTTTGTCTCGTTGGACTGTTTGAGTCTTTTTGATCTGTTTGTGTCTCTTTGGACTGTTTGAGTCTTTCTGGGCTGTGTTTGTCTCTTTGGGCTGTTTGTGTCTCTTTGGGCTGTTTGTGTTTCTTTGCGCTATGTGTGTCTCTTTGGGCTGTTTGAGTCATTTTGGTCTGTGTTTGTTTCTTTTGACTGTTTGTGTCTCTTAGGGGTCATGTGTGTCTCTTTGGGCTATGTATGTCTCTTTGGGGTGTTTGAATCTTTTTGGTCTGTATGTGTCTCTTTGGGCTTTGTGTGTCTCTTCGGGCTGTGTGTGTCTCTTTAGCCCGTGTGTGTCTCTTTGGGCTGTGTTTGTGTCTTAAGGCTGTGTGTCTCTTTGGGCAGTTTGAATCTTTTTGATCTGTTTTGTGTCTCTTTGGGCTGTTTGTGTCTCTTTGGGCTATGTGTGTCTCTTTGGGGTGTTTGAATATTTTTGGCCTGTATGTGTCTGTATGAGCGTTTTTTTTTGTCTCTTTTTGTCTCTTTTGGCTGTGTGTGTGTCTCTTTGGGCTTTTTGTGTCTCTTCGGGCTGTGTGTGTCTCTTTAGCCTGTGTGTGTGTCTCTTTTGGCTGTGTGTCTCTTTGGTCAGTTTGAATCTTTTTGGTCTGTGTGTGTCTCTTTTGACTGTTTTTGTGTCGTTTTGGGCTCTGTGTGTCTTTGTTGGATGTGTGCGTCTCTTTGGGCCATGGGCGTCTCTTTGAGCTGTATGTGTCTCTTTGAGCTGTGGGTGTCTCTTTGTGATGTGTGTCTCTTTAGGCTTTGTGTGTCTCGTTGGACTGTGTGTCTTTTTGGGGTGGATGAGTCTTTTTGGTCTGTATGTGTCTCTTTGGGATATGTTTGTCTCTTTGGGGCTGTTTTGAGTCTTTTTGGACTGTGTGTGTCTCTTTCGGCTGTTTGTGTTTCTTTGGACTGTGGGTGTCTCTTTGGGCTGCGGGTTGATTGGCAGAAGTATGTATTAGCGAAGTTATAGTGGAGGGCGAGTTGCTAGAGAAAAATCTAAGTTAATAAGGGTTTTTGACCGTAAACTTTTGTAAGAAAATTATGGAAAATACAATTCGTCGGTTCATAAGTGAAACTTAAGTCCAGGTCTGGATCGAAAAATAAACTATTTCTGTAGAATCTGAGCTAATAAGGGTTTTTGATAATAAACTCTAGTTTCCTATAAGAAAATTATGGAAAATACAATTCTATCGTTCAAATGTGAAACTTAGTTCCATTCTCTGGTTCAAATGTAGAAAAAACCCGTGTGGGTGAGTTGAAATAAAAAAATTTTAACAAAAAATGACTGAAAAGTGTTTTGGAGGAGATGGCTGGAGGTGTTTTGGAGATAGAGTGGCGCGCCACTCTAAGTGAACCTAGATCAACCCATCTTTTTGGATATCTCTCTCACTATGACTCTGTTTGTGTGTCGTGTCTGTGCGTGTGCTCACTTTTTTGCAATGTGTAGGAACCAGTGAGGAATCCCCGCTCGTTTGGAAAGGTGCCAAGGAAAGAAATGCAAATAGCATGTAGTTTCAAAACGTGTTTAATCACGTTTCTTGAATGAAGTATCTGTACTGTATATTCAAGAGGTGAAATCAATAAAGAGCTTGTTACTTACTTACAAATATTTTCATAATTTCTTGAATGAAATTTCCGTATTGTTGAGTGTTGAAAATGATTTTACGACATTATTTTAGTTTTTTCACACACACAAAATCTTACACACACACAAAATCTTACACACACACACAAATCTTACACACACACAGAAACTTACACACACACATAAAAACTTATACACACACACAAAAACTTACACACACACACACACAAAAACTTACACAAACACAAAAACTTACACACCCACAAAAACTTACACACACACAAAAATTTACACACACACAAAAACTTACACACACATAAAAACTTACACACACACAAAAACTTACATCCAAAAAAACAACTTACACACACACAAAAAAAACAAGTTTACGGTCAAAAACCCTCATTAACTTAGATTTTTCTCTAGCAACTCGCCCTCCACATAAAAACCACACACACAAAAACTTACGCACACACACACACACACACAAAAACTTACACAAACACAAAAACTTACACACCCACAAAAAATTACACACACACAAAAAAATTTACACACACACAAAAACTTACACACACATAAAAACTTACACACACACAAAAACTTACACACACAAAAAAAAATTACAAACACACAAAAAAAAAACTTACACACACATAAAAAAAAATTTACACACACAAAAAAAAAATTTACACACACAAAAAATTACACACACAAAAAAAACTTACACACACACACACACAACTTACACATACACACACACAACTTACACATACACACACATAAACTTACACACAAAAAAAGAACTTCTCTGAGTGTTGAAAATGATTTCACGACATTATTTTAGTTTTTTTTTTCTTGTCCCAAACTATTTTTGTATCATGAACCGTTTAGAGATCAAATTGATCAACTTGGAGAAAGTTCAAATAGAATCATTACTGATATTGATATTAGTGCGTAAACTACAAACCAACAAAAATATCCGGAACTTTTTTTTTCTTATAGCCTTGACTTTGAAGACATTGTCGCCCTCCACTATAACTTCGCTAATACATCCTTCTGTCAATCAAGCCATCTCCTCCAAAACACTTTTCAGTCATTTTTTGTTAATTTTTTTTTTTATTTCAACTCACCCACACGGGTTTTTCTACATTTGAACCAGAGAATGGACCTAAGTTTCACATTTGATTGATCAACTTGGAGAAAGTTCAAATAGAATCGTTACTGATATGATGTTAGTGCGTTAACTACAAACTTACAAAAATATCCAGAACTTTTTTTTCTTATAGCCTTGACTTTGAAGACTTTGTCGCCCTCCACTATAACTTCGCTAATATATCCTTCTGCCAATCAAGCCATCTCCCCCAAAACACTTTTCAGTCATTTCTTGTTAATTTTTTTTTATTTCAACTCACCCACACGGGTTTTTCTACATTTGAACCACAGAATGGAACTAAGTTTCACATTTGAACGATAGAATTGTATTTTCCATAATTTTCTTATAGGTAACTAGAGTTTATGATCAAAAACCCTTATTAGCTCAGATTCTACAGAAATAGTTTATTTTTTTATCCATACCTGGACTTAAGTTTCACCTATGAACCGACGAATTGTATTTTCCATAATTTTCTTACAAAAGTTTACGGTCAAAAACCCTTATTAACCTAGATTTTTCTCTAGCAACTCGCCCTCCACTATAACTTCGCTAATACATACTTCTGCCAATCAACCGCAGCCCAAAGAGACACCCACAGTCCAAAGAAACACAAACAGCCGAAAGAGACATAAACAGTCCAAAAAGACTCAAAACAGCCCAAAGAGACACACATTCCCAAAGAGACACATACAGACCAAAAAGACTCAAACACCCCAAAAAGACACACAGTCCAACGAGACACACACAGCCTAAAGAGACACACATCACAAAGAGACACCCACAGCCCAAAGAGACACATACAGCTCAAAGAGACGCACATGGCCCAAAGAGACGCACACATCCAACAAAGACTCACAAAGCCCAAAACGACACAAAAACAGTCAAAAGAGACACACACAGACCAAAAAGATTCAAACTGACCAAAGAGACACACAGCCCAAAGAGACACGCACACAGGCTAAAGAGACACACACAGCTTGAAGAGACACACAAAGCCCAAAGAGACACACACACAGCCCAAAGAGACAAAAAAAACACTCATACAGACACATACAGGCCAAAAAGATTCAAACACCCCAAAGAGACACACATAGCCCAAAGAGACACAAACAGCCGAAAGAAAACACACAAAGAGCAAAATGATTCAAACAGTCCAAAGAGACACATAGCCCAAAGAAACACACACAGCCCAAAGAGACACAAACAGATCAAAAAGATTCAAACTGCTCAAAGAGACACACAGCCTAAAGAGACACACAGCCTAAAGAGACACACACACAGCCCAAAGACACACACGGGCTAAAGAGACACACACACAGCCTGAAGAGACACACAAAGCCCAAAGAGACACATACAGACCAAAAAGATTCAAACACCCCAAAGAGACACACATAACCCAAAGAGACACACATGACCCCTAAGAGACACAAACAGTCAAAAGAAACAAACACAGACCAAAATGACTCAAACAGCCCAAAGAGACACACATAGCCCAAAGAAACACAAACAGCCCAAAGAGACAAACACAGCCCAAAAAGACTCAAACAGTCCAAAGAGACAAACAGATCAAAAAGACTCAAACAGTCCAACGAGAAACACAGCCCAAAGAGACGCACAAAGCCCAAAGAAACACACACAGCCCAAAGAGACACAAACAGCCCAAAGAGACAAACATAGACCAAAAAGACTCAAACAGCCCAAAGAGACACACATACAGACCAAAAAGACTCAGACGCCCCAAAAAGACACACAGTCCAACGAGACACACACAGCCTAAAGAGACACACATCACAAAGAGACACCCACAGCTCAAAGAGACACATACAGCTCAAAGAGACGTACACGGCCCAAAGAGACGCACACATCCTACAGAGAGACACAAAGCCCAAAACGACACAAACAGCCAAAAGAGACACACACACAGACCATAAAGATTCAAAATGCCCAAAGAGACACACAGCCTAAAGAGACACACACAGCCCAAAGAGACACACACAGGCTAAAGAGACGTACACACAGTCCGAAGAGACACACAAAGCCCAAAGAGACACACACACAGCCCAAAGAGACAAAAAACGCCCATACAGACACATACATACCAAAAAGATTCAAACACCCCAAGGAGACACACACTGCCCAAAGAGACACACATGGCCTCTAAGAGACACAAACAGCCAAAAGAAACACACACAGACCAAAATGACTAAAAACAGCCCAAGAGACACATACAGCTCAAAGAGATGCACACGGCCCAAAGAGACGCACACATCCAACAGAGACACACAAAGCCCAAAACGACACAAAAAGCCAAAAGAGACACACACACAGACCAAAAAGATTCAAACTGCCCAAAGAGACACTCTGCCTAAAGAGACACACACAACCCAAAGAGACACACACACACAGGCTAAAGAGACACACACAGCCCCGAAGAGACACACAAAGCCCAAAGAGACACACACACAGCCCAAAGAGACAAAAAACGCCCATACAGACACATACAGACCAAAAGATTCAAACGCGCCCAAAGAGACACACATAGCCCAAAGAGACACACACGGCCCCTAAGAGACACAGACAGCCAAAAGAAAGACACACAGACCAACTCAAACAACCCAAAGAGACACACATAGCCCAAAGAAACAAAAACAGCCCAAAGAGACACAAACAACCCAAAGAGACAAACACAGCCCAAAAAGACTCAAACAGCCCAAAGAGACACAAACAGATCAAAAAGACTCAAACAGTCCAACGAGATACACAGCCCAAAGAGACGCACAAAGCCCAAAGAAACACACACAGCGCAAAGAGACACAAACAGCCCAAAGAGGCAAACACAGACCAAAAAGACTCAAACAGCCCAAAGAGACACACAAACAGACCAAAAAGACTCAAACAGCCCAAAGAGACACACAGCCCAAAGGGACAAACACAGCCTCAAGAGACACAAAACAGCTCAAAGAGACACAGACAGCCCAAAGAGAAACACAACCCAAAGAGACAAACACCGACCTAAAAGACTCAAACAGCCCAAAGAGACACTTACAGACCAAAAAGACTCAGACACCCCAAAAAAGACACACAGTCCAACGAGACACACACAGCCTAAAGAAACCCACATTACAAAGAGACACCCACAGCCCAAAGAGACACATACAGCTCAAAGAGACGTACATGACCCAAAGAGATGCACACATCCAACAGAGAGACACAAAGCCCAAAACGACACAAACAGTCAAAAGAGACACACACAGACCATAAAGATTCAAACTGCCCAAAGAGACACACACAGGCTAAAGAGACATACACACAGTCCGAAGAGACACACAAAGCCCAAAGAGACACACACACAGCCCAAAGAGACAAAAAACGCCCATGCAGACACATTCATACCAAAAAGATTCAAACATCCCCAAAGAGACACACATTGCCCAAAGAGACACACATGGCCTCTAAGAGACACAAACAGCCAAAAGAAACACACACAGACCAAAATGACTCAAACAGCCCAAGAGACACATGCAGCTCAAAGAGATGCACACGGCCCAAAGAGACGCACACATCCAACAGAGACACACAAAGCCCAAAAAAAACACAAAAAGCCAAAAGAGACACACACAGATCAAAAAGATTCAATCTGCCCAAAGAGACACACAGCCTAAAGAGACACACACAGCCCAAAGAGACACACACACAGGCTAAAGAGACATACACAGCCCGAAGAGACACACAAAGCCCAAAGAGACACACACGCAGCCCAAAGAGACAAAAAAAAACGCCCATACAGACACATACAGACCAAAAGATTCAAACGCCCCAAAGAGACACACATAGCCAAAAGAGACACACACGGTCCCTAAGAGACACAAACATCCAAAAGAAAGACACACAGATCAAAATGACACAAACAGCCCAAAGAGACACACATAGCCCAAAGAGACATACACGGTCCCTAAGAGACACAAACATCCAAAAGAAAGACACACAGATCAAAATGACACAAACAGCCCAAAGAGACACACATAGCCCAAAGAGACATACACGGTCCCTAAGAGACACAAACATCCAAAAGAAAGACACACAGATCAAAATGACACAAACACCCCAAAGAGACAAACACAGACCAAAAAGACTCAAACAGCCCAAAAGAAACATAAACAGATTAAAAAGACTCAAACACCCCAAAGGGACACACAGCCCAAAGAGACACACACAGCCCAAAGAAACACAAACAGCCCAAAGAGACATAAACATCCCAAAGAGATAAACACAGTTTTCTTGCCATCTACATCCCTCTTAGTATCAACTTCTTCGTATAGCATAACGTTAAACTATTTTAAATTAACAACACTGTTCAAGCACCACTTGCGTTTTATACAGAACACGTCGGAGAGGTAGAGCTATCCACTATTAAAATTCTTTTCTTGCCATCTACATCTCTCTTAGTATCTACTTTCTAGTATACTATAACATTAGACTCTATTTTAAACTGACAACACTGTTCAAACGCCATTGAGATTACCTTAACTGCTAATCACTTTAACCCTTTTTCTCTATCGTCAAGTACATGCTCTGGAAAGGTACCTAGGAACATAAGGCAATTCAGAGACCAGAGAGGAATCCTCACTCGTAACTGCTAATCACTTTATCCCTTTTTCTCCGTCGTCAAGTACATGCTCTGGAAAGGTACCTAGGAACATAAGGCAATTCAGAGACCAGAGGGGAATCCTCGCTCGTAACTGCTAATCACTTTAACCCTTTTTCTCCATCGTCAAGTACATGCTCTGGAAAGGTATTTGTCATTATCTTTAGAATAAATAAACTATACCTTTTAAATAATTTCTCCAAAAATATGTTATTAAGAGATTTTACGTTAAAAAATTATCCAATCACTAATTACCCCCTTTTTTGATCTGCCTCCTATCAATTCTGAGTTTCCGGCTAGAATTAGACAAAGCCCGTCTTAATCACCAATTTGGTAACCCTTTTGCAATAACAAAAGGCTTAGCAGTGATTACATCTCATTGTCGGCGACAATTCAATCAGATCAGAGTTGTGCAAATGGAATACCTTTTCGCAAATTGAGTTTAGCTTCTATTTCATAGACAAAATATTTGAATTCCTTTTATTAACAGCTAAACAAGACACACCGGTTTTCTGATACGGGATTTACCCTAAAAAAGACATGTATACCGTGAATTAGAAATCCGGTAAATTGTGTCAGAAAAACTTGAACCAAACCAGATTATACCCACCAAGCCAGATTGTACCTACCAAACCAGATTATACCCACCAAACCAGACTTCTTGTAGAATTGAATGTAGGACTGAAACTGTGCACACTTTTGAGCATATTCTTGTAGGATTGAATGTAGGACTGAAACTGTGCACACGGTTACTACTCTCATGCCACATTCTTTTATTTTTACCACAAAACATTTCTGTTTTCAACCTGTATGTTTTAATTTTTGATGTTTTTATTGCACTGAAAACGCTTTATCCCTTCAGAGGTAGCAACCCTCAAAGTAGATTAATAAAAAAACAAGTTTTTTTTAACTGAAAGTAAGGAGTGACATTAAAACTTAAAACGAACAGAAATTATTCCGTATATGAAAGGCTCTGTCCCCTCCTCAACGCCTCGCTCTTTACGCTAAAGTTTGACTTCTCACAACTCTATTTTTTTTAAACAATAAAAAAAACTTTAGCGTAAAGAGCGAGACGTTGAGGAGGCGACAGCCCCTTTAATATACGGAATAATTTCTGTTCGTTTTAAGTTTTAATGTCGCTCCTTACTTTCAGTTAAAAAAAACTTGTTTTTTTTATTTAATTTCTGAACGTTTTTGAATTAATGCAGCTTTGATTTTGGCTCACCGTACATGAATAATTAAAACGAAATTTGCATATTAAATTTACTTTTTTGGCTAAATGGCTTTCTCGAAATTTTGTTCTAAAGTAACTTACGAATTAACTTACGTAGGCCTAACGAACTTCTATATTCGTATGTTTTATTACGTATATTAGGGAGTTTGCCCCCTAGTCGATACCTTGCTCTCTACACTAAAGTTCGAACTTTGTTCGAATCACAAACCCCAGAATCACAAAGGCCGTTAATTAGAATAGATAGCTCTTTTGAAAGTAGGCTACTAAAAATAACTTTAGCGAAAAGGGCGAGGTATTGACTAGGGGCAAACCCCCTCATATACGCAATAATTCTGTTTGTTTTAAGTTTTAATGTTGCTCCTTACTTTTATTTGAAAAAACTAGTTTTTTTTATTTAAATTCTGATCGTTTTTGAAATAATGCTGGGAATTCTGGCGCCCCCTTCATAGAAATGTCCCTTCCTCCAAGGAAACATCCTCCATGAAAGGATCCTCCCCCGTTAACCCCCTCCTCTGACACCCCCCATCAGAAAAAAATCCCTCCTGAAACATATATACTTCCCATTACCAATGCTATATGTAAACAATGGGCAAAGTTCATAACTTCCAGCCTTTCCCCCGGGAACTGGGGGGATTAAGTCATCCTCAAAGACATATTTATTAAATTTTCGACTATGCTGAACAAAATGGCTATCTCAAAATTTTAATTGGGTGACTTTGGGAAAAAAATGAGCATGGAAGGGGGCCAAGTTGCCCTCCAATTTTTTTGGTCACTTAAAAAGGGTACTAGAACTTTTAATTTCCGTTCAAATGAGCCCTCTTACGATATTCTAGGAGTACTGGATTGATACGATCACCCCTGGGAAAAAAAAAAAAAAAAAAAAACAAAAAATAAACAAATAAAACACGCATCTGTGATCTTTCTTTTGACAAAAAAAAAAATACAAAATTCCACATTTTTGCAGATAGGAGCTTGAAAATTCCGCAGTCGGGTTTTCTGATACGCTCTATCCAATGGTGTGATTTTTTCGAAAATAAGGCAAATTTTCTCAGGCGCGTAACTTTTGATGGATAAAAACTAAACTTAATGAAACTTAAATATTTGAAATCAGCATAAAAATTTTATTCTATTGATGTATCTATTTGTTACAAAATTCCGGTTTTAGAGTTTCAGTTACTATTGAGCCGGGTCGCTCCTTACTTACAGTTCGTTACCACGAATAGTTTAATATAGCTACGAAGCTGATGTGGCTCTGTGTCATTGTCTGAGGTGGTTGTCTGCTGGAATGAATTGTTAATAGCAGTAGTAAAAACATCTCAGCTACTGCATAACAGGACATAAGGATAGGGAAAGGGTTGTAATTCATATGTAGTTTGAACTGCCGTAGTTCCCTTAGAAAACACGTTTCAATTAGCTAGAATTCTATTATCTATAGTTAATTGCTATTTTGACGGGGCCATATCGTCGCTGATGAGTCTAAAGATCGTAACTTCTGAGTTTTATAAGAATGGAGAAATATAGTTTGAACTGCTCAGGGTTGGGGTCATTTTCGATATTGAAGCAAAAAATAAATCTTGAAAATGATGACGTGGCTTCCCCCTGTGTAGATATTGAATTTCTGACACAACTAGTACTTGCGTTAACGTTTTATGGAGAGGGTCTTTGAAGACAGGGATTCTGGATCGTTGTGTTCAACTTTTACTGGACTTTTTATTTCTTTTTGTTTTTGTTATCATCAAAAAGTTCGTTACCACGAACTGCTCGTAGTTCAAACAGTTTGTGGTAACGAACTGTAAGTTAGGAGAGAGTCGGCCCAATAGTAACCGACAGTCTAAAAGCGAAATTTTGATAACAATAGATACATCACTCATTCCAAGATACAAGCCTGAGAAAATTAGCCTGGTTTTCGAAAAGACGGAGAGTATCCCAAAAACTTAAGGGATCATAACGCAAATCACACCATCAGATTCAGCATGTAAGAAGAACTCAATTTAGAGTTTTCAAGCTCCTATCTACAGAAATGTGGAATTTTGTATTTTTTGCCACAAGAGAAATCACGGATGCATGTTTTTTTCCCCAAGGGGTGATCATATCGAACCAATGGTCCTAGAAGATTGAAAGAGGGCTCATTCAGACGGAAGTCAAATGAAATGTATAAAAAATGAGTCCAAAACGAAGAGTGCCATCTAGTGTTACTCAAAGGAATCATAAAATTAAAAACCAAATAAATATATCATTTGTGTTTATATGTTTTTATCTCTGTTTATATTTATTCCACATTGAATCTGGGATGGAAGCTAACTTTTCCAAAAGGCCACAATAGGTATATTTGTGTTTATTTTTTTAACGTGCGTGTTCTTTGCACGCTAGTCTAACCCTGATTATTTCATAACCAACTAAAATATAATAAAAATCATAATTAGAAAAAAATATATTGTATGCTTCTCAGACCTTTCCTTCAAATCCATATTTAGATAAATATAAGGTAAAATTGTTCTGGATTCTTCTAATTCTACTCAGAGTTGCCAGATGTGGCACATTCGCGCCATTTGGGGCTTTTTGAGGCCGTTTGCGCATTGAGTTTTTCAAGTTGGTGTGTTTTTTCTGGGGGGGGCTATTGTTCATTCGGCGCATTTTCACAAGAAAAACAGCGCTTTCGGCGCATTTTCACTTTTAATGCGGCTCAATTTTAAATCAGACATCTGGCAGCACTGATTCTACTGCGGAACACCCCATTGTCAGTGACAGTGATGCTAGTAGTTTTTGGTACTAAGAACCTAGTCATAATGTAGCATTGTCGAGTTAAGTTAAAATTAAATAAAATGAACAAGTTTCTTCAGCTGAAAGTGACGAGAAGAATTAAAAGTTAAAACGAATAGAATTTATTCCGTACACGGAGGGGGCTACCCCTTTCTCAACACTTTACATTGAAGTCTTAAAGTGTTTTTTTTTTAAATAATTCTTATTCAAATTCAACGGGCCTTTTGTGTCAAGAGTTGTTCTTAAAGGATTGGGACACCAAGTCAAAACTTTTGCGTAAAGAGTGAGGGGTTTGGAAAGGGGCATCCGCCCTCATATGCAGGGTAATTTCTTTTTGTTTTGGTTTTAATGTTGCTCCTTACTTTCAGTTGGAAAAAAATGTTGTTTTTTTGTTATTTAATTTCTGAACGTTTTTCAAATGCCAGGAAGTCCCCCCCCCCCGTTTAAAATCTCCCTGAAAAATTTCTCCAAGAAACTTTCCTCTACGAACTATTATTCGCATGGAAAATCTTCCAGTACCCGAAGTATTTCTGTATATTTCACAATATCTGTATATTTCATTATAACAAATACTGTGCGTGGAACAGTGGGCAAACGGCATAACTTACAACCCTTTCCGCTGGGGATCTGAGGGCCATCTCATCCCCAGAGGCATATTTTTTGGACCCTTCCCCTATGTTGGATCAAATGGGTGTCTCAAAATTTTATTGGATGTCTAGGAGGAACTAAGGGGCATGGGAGGGGGCTAGTTTCCTCTAGTCGTTTAGTCACCTAAAAAGGGCACTACAACTTTTAATTTCTGTTTGAATGAGCTCCCTCCCGGTCTTCTAGGACCATTGGCTCGGTACGATCACCCTTGGAAAAAAACACGCTTCTGTGATCGTTCTTCTGGTAAAAAATTAAATTTAACGTAGTTGATGTAATTGAAACGTAATTTAACGTAACTGAATGCAAAGTAAGCTCCTGCATACGAGCCTGCCTTAAAAGATTTTGTGCTCCAACATAGCCAAGAAAAAAAAATTTGCTAGTTTAAAAGGTGGTTTGAGACACACCTTGGTTGGTACCATGCGTGCACAGTTGTATAGAGACGTAGGGAAACTCCCGTAATCGATTCCCTCCTCCGAAAAAAGGGCTATTAATCCATTCATTCCGTATTTTTAAGACCCCTTGGTATATAATCTTTTGCCACCCAAAGGCTCGGATTTTGGTACTCCTGTAAACGTTATAGGTTTTTTAAGGTGTGTACCTACTATAGTTCTCCTATGCATGTATAGAACTTCCATTTCTGATGATACTAACAGCTCGGTTTTGCTGTAATTCTGACTTAATGAGGCTATGGTGAGCACTTTAGAAACTTTAATTTTGCTGTTTTTCAGATCAGACTGTTCATGAAGTTTAAATCTCAAGAGGAAAAAGTCAATTTGGAAGTTTGCCAGTATCTGTTGGCCTCAAGGGAAGAGTAGAATGAAGCTTCAAGTTTTGCCTAAGTGCTCTGTTCAAGTAGAAAGATACTCTAGTCCAGAAAATGTAATCGTAAAGACAAAGAGCAAGAATGAGAAGAAGAAAATTCAAGTCTATAAAGGTACTTTACAGCTTCATTTATTAACTTGTCGCTTATGTTCACTTAAACCCCTAAAACTTCACCAAGACCTAACCTTCAAATGTCAAGACTTGACTTTCAAGAAATGTCAATAATGAATTTAGTTTGCTAGGAAATAGACATACTTACTTACTTACTTAAGTCCAATCGATCCTCTTGTGACATCTTGGGGGCCACTTCTTCCAAAATCTGAGGAACTAGGGCTCGATATGCTGTTCTGTCAAGTGCAGTTCCGGATTTTCCGGATATTTGGTAATGTGTTGTCGGTCAAAGTTTTCGACTCATCTTGTGTAAGGTCTTCCCCGTGGTCGAAGTCCTTCTGTTCCTTCGAGCGCGATCTTGGGCAAACTTTTGGGATTCATTTATTTAACCTGGCCGAACCAGCGCAGTTGCTGTTTTTGGGATTTGTTCAGGATAGTGTCTCGCTACTTCAGGCTTTTTCGTTTGTGACATGGTCAGTATATCTGATCTTGGCTATCCGGTGTCGACATCTCATTTCGAATGCAAGGAGGTTGCGCTTGTTTTCAGCTTTTAATGTCCAGGTTTCACACCCTTACACCGTCTATTACTATCGTTTGTTCACCGTCTATTACTATCGAGGGGAGGGGGGGGGGGGGGCCGGCTGTCATTTCCTGTTGTGATGTAACCATGACTTTGGTCTTGTTTGCGTTAATCTGCATACCAAACGGCTTCTTTGACTGCGAAATGCAGTCAGCCTATTCTGGATACATGTTCAACGTGTATCAGGACACCATAGTGTCTTAGAATATGCCACAAGCCTTTCCTCCATATTAGGTCAAATGCCTATCGGAAGTCAATAAAGAGCTGACTGAGGTCTCTGTTAGACTTGCAATACTGCTGCAGGACGTGTCCAGTAAACCAGGTGGCTGATATAAGACTGGGGCATAGGTCAACAACGTCTTCTGAACCAATATTTATCAATTGAGCGGTGATACCGTCTGTTTCCGGAGCTTTCTCTCCCTTCAGGGATTCTATAGTCGCTTTGGTCTCGCTTCTAAGTAGAGGTGGAGGGGGGTCTCGACCTATGATTGGGAAGGAGTTTAGGGCATTTGGGTCAGTCATTACTTCTGGGCTCAGTTTTTCCTCAAAGTGTTCCTTCCATTGTTCGAGCCTCATCTTGGCATCATTGATGTCGTTCCACTAATAGAAAAAAATTGAACATAATCAAAATATCTTTTAAAAGAACTTGCCTTATATATAACGTTCAAACAAAAATAGTAATCTTCAACCACAATGAAAGTTTCTTTATATTTTCCTCTTTTTTTTCTCTTTCTTTCATCAAAACTTAAGTTTTCTGCCCCTCAAATTATTCGATTCTTTTACTATTCACAAGATATGAATAGAAAGTAAATACGCCATTTGAGAAAATTTGCTACACAGCTTTCGCCTCTCATGTTTATCTTTCTTTTATTTCTTATTCAGAGAAAGCATTTCTCCTGTCAAGTTAATCAGCACAAAACCTATCTACTTCTTCATTTTGACTGTGACTTCTATTTCCATCACCATTTATGCTGTAATAACATACCAGTCTCTTAATAATTTCTATAGTAACCTTACTCTACCTATCTCTATAATAATAATAATTTTTAACACTCTGTAATAACCTGGAGGCTTATAAGTTGATTCTCCGAGAACTACTAGTTCTAATTGACTCTCCACTTGAGCTTACTTCTTCCTCTATTTAACCTTTATCTACTTCTGGATCAGCTAGGACTAGGCTCTATTCGGACATCCGGTTGTCCTCTAGAAACGGAGCTAGCCTCCGTTATCTCTGAAGGTTCTGCTGCTGTCTCTACTGGAAGCTCGTATACAAACGATCCTGAATCAATTCTTTTAAGTCCAGGATTCCGTAACTCCAATTCAATAATTGCTGATTCCTCCAATATTAATTGACTTGTCTTTAGTGGTTGCTAAAAACAATTTTGAACTACCAAAATTTTGTCATCCGGACGTTGACGTAAGCTATAACGTTGACGTAAGCTGTAGCCGTTGTTATTTTGTCTTTGTTCTTTAGATTTGAGTTTACTAGTGACAATATTAGGTTTTTTAATAATAAATTTTGTCCTGAAAAATAAGATTCATACATAAGGAAGTTTCTGTATCCTTTACAGGCTTTATCAAACGACTGTTTCCTGTCCTTCTTACAGACGTTCCTGAAAGTTCTTGTACTAAGAATAGGGAATCCTTAAAAAAAAAAATTATTACATAGGATCCACGAAATTTAAGCTTTAACCCCTTGATTTCCCTCATACTTCAAGCTTTGTTTTGGACATAAACTAAGTCCCCTTCTCGCAAAACTGGTAAATCTTCAGCATTTTTATTATATTTTACTCTTTAAGACTTTCTCTGCTTTCCTATTTGTTTATCACGAATCCTGTAAGTCGTGAACTAAGTCCTAACTAAATTGACCATATAATCATCATAAATATTAAAAGAATCAATGGAAGGCAATGACAATTGAATATCCAGAAATGAAAGAGGCTACCTGCCAAAAATTATGTGAATAGGTGAATAATTAGATGTGGAGAACATAGTAGTATTCAATGCATTTTGAGTGAAAGGCAAATAAGTATCCCGAGAATTAGGACGATCTTGACAGTAAGCTTTCAATGCAAATTTTGTTACATTCACGCGATTCTCACGTACCCTGTTCGATTGAGGATTATAACTTGACGAAAAAGTGCTAATTTTCAATCTCGTACACATCTGTGAAATCAGATTTGAACGAAAAGATTGGTGGGAATCAGTGATCAAAAATTCAAAAAGACCCAAGTATGCTATCACTGACTCACAATGGAAGTTACACATAGCCTCTGTTGTTATCCTTAAGACAGCTTTCAGAATACAAAATTTTGAAAAATGGTCAACCCAGCTTAAATATGAAAATTTCCGTTTTCAGTAGGCCCATCTAATGCAACCCCGCATGGGACCAGCAAAATCTACCGAAAACATACGGAAGGGGTATTTTGGCTCTTAATTATTTCCTAACGGAGTTGTAAAATTCTGATGCATTTTATTTCTGCGTAAGCATAAATGACAATTTTTGAAATGCTTTCGAACTTTTGTACTTATTCTATCAAATATAAAGACACGGTTCCCTCGGTCTAATGTCTTCTCCATAGACATTTGACCACCAATGAGTAAGTGATCATGAGCCAGTTTTATTCCGAAATCTGCTAGGGCACTTGGCAAGACGGATTTAGCTGTTCTTAGGTACCCTTTGTCCTTCCCAACACCTCCTAGCAGATAACAATAAAGAACACCTTCCCTAATAACCGGTTGTCAAAAATTTTTAACAGCCAAGACGCAAAATTATTTTTCTTAGATTCGTATCTTTCTCCCCGTGTCATTCTCTCTCATTGTCCATGGGGACGGAACTCTTTTCGCCGCACCGTCCTCTCTTATTGTCCATGGCACGAAACTCTTTCGCTGTACCGTTCTCTAAAATTGTCCATGGCACGAAACCTAAAGGCTTTTCGAAGTTCGGTGATCCACTGCCTACCGCTCTCTTCACCCATGTGAGCTCAGACCTTCCTTTCTCAGGATCCTCTGAACGTTTTAACTCAACCTTCTAGATGTTGAATTGTGTCACTCTGTTTCTCAACTTTTTGGAACATAGAAGCAAAAGACTGATGTTTTTCAGTTTAAAAGAAAAAAATATTTTTTTGTTTAGTTCTTTATTTATTTCCATACTAATATTTTGACTTGATGCCTGAAAATAAGGACTAAACATGTACGGCACTGGAACATGGTTTGCTAAGGACTCCATAGGTCCAGACTCTACCTCAATTTTTTAACAAAAAAAAATGATTCACAAGTAATTATTTAAAATGTAATCTAGTTAGGTTTAGTTCTTTCTTTAATTGCATGCTAATTTTTGTCTTGAAGGTTTGAAAAATAAAAGCAAAAGATGTAAGGAGCTGCGCATAATTTGCTAACGACCCTTTTGCTTTAGTCTGCCTCAAAATTTCTTGGATATAAATGACAAATAAAAATTATTAAAGTTCGAGAAAGTATTGATTTTAGTATTTATTTTATTTCCAGATCCGGTTATAAAGGAAGAAGAGGGCGGTAAGTTCCATGCCAATATTGGATTCCCCAAAAAGCCTAACCAGAAAGAAAAAAGAGACTATTCAAGGCAGAAAAAACACGTTGCGAAGATAGTCAGTTCCTATCGGTCAGTCAGCGTTCTGAGCCAGTCTACGATTTTGGAACCCTGAAGCAAGCTAAAAAAATTGACTTGAAATCAAGCACAGCAGGAAAACAAAAAGTTTCAGATTGGTTGGAAACAATCGACGAAAAAAATGCATCACCGTTAACCATGATAGCAGAAATAGAAGAACCTGAACGACGTCCAAAACAGACAGAGAAACGGGAAGATAGAAAAGTAAAAAATAAAAGTGGCAATGCTTTTGAAAAAACATACACGAGTGGGGAGAGATATGCAAGAAAATTTTTCAAAAAGGAACCGCCTCAGAGATTTAGAATTAATACCTTCCCGGAACCCCTATGAGATCACAACTTGGGATGAAGCCTAGGGCTTCAAGTCAAAAAAAGCCATCTAAGTTTAATGATTATGCGACAGATTGGGACAAACCACCTCATAAGACCAAGGCTTCTTCTAAGAAATTAGAGCCTAGACAGACCAAACAACGAGTACCTCGCTCCAAATCGAAGAAAGAAGCTGAAACTCTGATTGAGGACGATTTAAATTTGGAAAATCTTTTTGCGAATGAGAAGAATGTTATTTTTGAAAGTCGAGTTGTTGCAACAAACGTCTAAATCGGGTTTTATTCCTCCAGAAATTAATGATAGTCCACAAATAGAAGAGAGTAGAGATGTGTCAAGGAAGAGTTTCAATGGTAAGCTTGTGAAGAATATGGGTAAATTTAAGCCACCTGCACCTATTTCAGCTGAGAAAGCTGAATCATTGGTGTCAGTCTTGAAAGGGCCCGGAAGCGAAAGAGAAGTATGCAAAAAGAAAGTCATGTTCCAACACCCAACAGAAATAGCTCTTTACGACGTTCGATCAAGTAACGAAAGCTCAGTGCTACAATCACTAACGACCCAGAAAGAGAAAGAAAAAACGAGTATAGTTGAAGAGTTGCAACCCAACCCTATTACTACTACCCCTGAAAAGGTTGTTCTTACCTTACAACAACCTGCAACACCTTTGAATAGATGCATTACCTCACCAGTAAAAAGTGGAAACAAGGTTGGGCAGTTACCGAAATCCCCCGGATGGTCCCGCATTGAGGGACTGAAAGAAGATTTGGATAGAAGGCAAAGAACTGTGAAATTGGATGTGACTATTACATCAAACGCAGTCCGGGGACCTGAGAATAAAGAAGCTGATTATATCTGCTCCTCTTTTGATGCCATACAAGCAGTTGATGTCCCAAAAATGGATTCTACACTGCAAGAGTTTATGGTCTTATCTAATCTCAATGAAAATTCACCCACTCGTAGTATACCTTTTTCACCGAAAAAACAAACTAGTTTATTTTAATATTCCAGAGTTACCTAACCGTGCAACATTTAAAATTCAAGCTGAAACACAGGAATTATCTTCTATTTCTTCTAAAGAATCAACACAAGACCTGTTTGTAGAAATGATTAAGAAGAAAGAGCAGCTTCAGACTCGGTCACCTCTAAGTGTCAAAGATCCACTTCTGTCATTTCCATTGGGTAAGAAAATAAGAATTGTCCCAATACCAAGCTCTTCTTTTTCTGTTGAAAAAGTTGCTGAAAATATTTCAACAGCAGCAACTGAGATACTTGTATCGGAAGGTACTACAACTGTGACAGCAAACTATGAGGATACAACTCATCCTTCTGATCAAGTGAATGTGTGGGGCTGCCACTCTCACCCTCACACTAGAAATGTTGAAATTCAAGTGACGCAAAGCCTGTATGCTAATGTAGACCCCAATTTAAAAAATGAGAAACAATCAGTGCCTATTGAATTTCAAAGGGTTCCTTTTTTTTAGAAGGGGGCTATCAGAACTCCGCCCAACCACCTGAGGTCAGACCTACGATTCCATTCTTTCTGAAAGGTAAATTAAGCCATTCTGATGCACCTTTACCTGCTGAAGAATCACTTAATGTTAACACCGTTGTTACTTCACTGGTTCAACAGGGCAGAAAACACTCCATAAGCCCTATTAGTCAAGTAGAAAAAGACGTGGGAATCCCACTTGGAGAAAGTGACCCCCGCTAGCCTTTGATGGGGTTGAGGATAATGTCCATGATAGAGTCATTGAGCTCCAGTCAGACGATGTGGTAACTTCTTTTCAAAGTCCTACTAAGCGACTAAAGAGAGAATATAACGTAGCTACCGTCTCTAATATCTCTTTGAGTAGCCCTGAGAATAGAAAAGTCAGTGAAAAAAAAAAAGAAATATAGCGAATGAAGAGACCGACAATTTAGGAAAAGCTCTCATTTCTTCAGAATCAAAAAGTGGCACAATTCCTAGATTAAGTCGTTTGCGCTTGGCTTCAGCTAAAATTGAAGAAGTATCACTTTTTGAACTTGAAAGTGAGAGCCTTGATTTGGAAACTCAATCAGATTTGTGTGATGAGCATCAAATTATCATACTTGACGACGTTGATGTTTGCAAAGAGAATATTGAGAAACGTCATTTGAAGGAGTCTTGCATACCAGTAACTGAGCCAGATGTAGAAAATGCATGCACTCTAGTTCATGACATTGTTCCAGTTGATGAAGATAACAAAGATCTCTTTGCAGATGATGAAAAGAGAGCTTTGAAAATTGACTCTCAAGTTTTGGTGGAAACACTCGTGAACATAGAAAGCAGAGAAGTGAGAAAATTTGAACGAACTACAATGCTCAAAAAATCCAGCCCAACTAAAAATAGATTGCGAGTCACTTATAAACCAGTTACTGTTGGTGACTATTTCGAAAATTGCCAAGAAAACTTAGCCTCCAATAAACAATTATTGGGTACTGCTGCGCCAAAGAGAAGCATCGAAATCCCTCCCAGTCCTTTAAAGGGTGTTGAAAATGTCAATACTTTTGATACCCCTAGAACACGACCATATTTTTCCATTTCATCCAGGTTCATCAAGATTAGTGTGCCTATCGACCATACGAAAGTTTTAACAACTACTGGTATATCTGCAAGTAGCAAATCATTGGTTAGAACCTTCTGTGACAAATTGACTTTGTGAACCGCTCTACGTTTACAGATGAAATCACACATGTCATTTGTGCAACAGATAGCAGAGGAAATTTTGTGAGAACATTGAAGTATATCAAAGGACTGGCACACAAAAAGACAGTGTTACCGATTGATTGGATATCAAAATCTTTGGAGGCCGAAGAGCTGCTTGAAGAGGTGAGTGTTTTAAATAGACTAATGATAAGTTCAGACACCCTGTTTCCATCACAATTTACATTAGTGTAAGCTGTTTTTTCTTTGACACAATGAGGGTGGAGGTGTTGTATGTTAACTAAGCCCAAGCGCGCTCTCAGTCCTAATTATTATATTTTCCTTGGGTCCTTCTACCCAGCTTTTGAAGAAGTGTTGTCTTTAGTTTTTTTGGTTGTGCCTGATAAAAACTAAACCTTCCCTGCTTCTTTTTGTCATTACCTACCGTTCCTGTCGCAGAAACAAAATGTGAACAAAATAAAAAAAAACGGCTCATCTGGAGTCGACCCCGAGTTCTACTACATGTAAAGCAGACTTTAAAGCCATCACTCACCCCGTGGAACCATCTTAGGTCAGTTTATACGTGAAAGTTGAAATTCTATTAAAATCTTTTTTTTTGGTTGTCTCGAGATTATAAAGTTTTTTAGGGATGTTTCATATTTTCGTCAGTGTTGCCGCGTTGACCTTGAAAAGAAATAAGTAGAACTTATTAGTTATATTTGAAAATGCATCTCTGCTTTGAAAATAAATGCTAACAATCTGTTGACTCTCAAAGACAAATAAAACTTTCAAGGGAATATTACACCTTCTTGAGCTGTTTGTATAACAGCTGTTTGTTGTTTTATGTATAACACTTGTTCAGTCTTTGGGCGAGGGGAAGTGATGAAGATATTCATTTTGAAAGGCAGCCTCAGTTTTCAAGATTTCTATGCTATTTTTATCCAATCATATAATGCAACTATTTTTTTTTTGGGGGGGGGGGGACATTCAAAAGACCGCAAAATACATATGACACTGCTACTACTACTTATAATTCACTGTAGCACAAATCCGTCTGAGGCTAACACAGCTACGTACGCTCCTCTTCCATCCGCATCTATTTAAAGCCACCTCCTTTACACCCTCCTAAGAAGCTCCATTCTCCCTTAAATACTTCTTTACAAGGACCTTTCACCCCACTCGGGGACGACTTGCTTTTTTGTTTAGTAAACGGACGATCTTAAGCAATATGTCATCCTTCTTCCGCAGAATGTGTCCTAGCCAGCTGAACCTTTCTCTTATTATAGCCGTAGAAATCGGATTAGAAACTAATTTATCGCACAGATTGTTTGAAAATTCGGTCAGCTATACGGGTACCCAAAAGAAGCTAAGACAGTTCCTCTGAAAATTTCGTTTACTACTCTATTATTTCCTCGACGTGTGCCTCTCCCATATATCACCCTGCATTGCAGTTTGCTGTCACTGTTCGGGTTTGGCAAACTCGTCAAATGCGTACTCTGACGCCACGCAAGGATTCCCACGCAGGATTCCCTTCTTGGGGATAGGGACGGAGGAAGAAGGTTATGGCGGAACGAAGATCCCCAACCATCTGACAACACCGGAACAGTTCCAACCTTTATACCCGGCCTATCCTTGTCGCGTTTACCAGTAAAATTCTAATAAAAATACAAAGTGATAGGATAAATTAAAAAATCCTAAAATTTTAGGGGACACGGGCATGACATCCCCCCTCCCACTCTTGAGTCCGTTTCTTTACTCAGGTGTGTTATATAAATACTATCATAGGGGAGACGATTGTCTTCTGTTGTATCTTTCCTTTCCTTCTGTGTACAATTATTCGTAGTTTTTTTTCTTGTTTTTTCATTTATTCTAACCTTCTCTCCTCTCAGTAATTACAAATTTCACTTTCAAAATACATCTAGTTTTAACTTTAAACGTCACCTACTCTTTTTTCCAACATTAATTAGCAGCTGAAATAGATGCACTTCAAGTCCCCATATAGAACCAAAAAACTCCCTATAGAAAAATCTTGCTATTCCCGTAGGAAACGGCGCCCTTCGCCAATAGGAAGCCCTTCATACGGTAGCTATTTCTTACCATACTTCAAATCTTTTCTGGACAGTGGTCCCACGTGTCACTCATCTAAAAACAAATAATAAAAATAATAACAAATTCAAGACAACCTATTAAATTTAAACAAAATAAAACAAAAAATTTAAAATTTACTATCATTATAACTCTTTTACAGTAAAATACACCAAAATATTTACAAAAAAAACTACAAAAACATCGGAGGAAAGTGCTACCACTTCTCAACTTTATCTTTTCATATTTTTCCCCTTTAAATTATGCTTCCGTTACTAATTAACTCCAACAAAAAAAAAGCAGTGTCAAAAACTAACAACGCTGGTTTGCCCATTTATACTCACACACAAACACACGCACACAACGTATTCCCTCAGACATAACCTACGTTTTTCTAATAAATTCTTCAACTAAAAACTCCATCTACTCAATACCCACTCGCTCTGTCCACCTTTCACTCTCACTTAAATGCACTATCATTCTCCTACACTCGAAAAGAAACCTTCTTAATTCAATCGTTTTTCTCCTCTTCCTGCTTTTCCATACATGTTCACAAGGTTTTATCACAATCAACACCACAGCTTGCTCACTCACCTCATTTCTGGAAATTCCCAGATTCAATTTGATCAACTTAATCTTATCTTCCTCAGTGTTCAAAACCACTCCACACTTAAGACACAAATTTATCTACAATTCCATCATTATATTTACAATCGAAAATTCGTACTTTAGGCCATTTATCACTGTTCGTCACATAGCTTGCACTTTGGGCCTTCGTCTCGAGTAAAAGGACTCACTCGATGTTGGTGCGGCCGTACCTCATGAATAAACATAAACATAAATTCCTCCATAAACTGACTAGATGGTATACTATGCATTTTCTCAACACAAAGGGTTCCTTTTTTTTTCACCTAGAAATACACCTTTTCTTTCGTTTTCTCTAAATATCCATCCATTTTCTTTTCCTTTTGACATTTTCACGTGTTCGCTCAGCACGCCTAGGTTTTTTGTCTCTTCAATGCACCATATAACTTCATGAATTTTGTCTGTCACATCGCTGATCATTTTCTGTTTTGCTAGTTCATCCTCCTTAGTATTTACTTCCGCTAAGGCCTATCCTTTTATTATTTTATCGTCGATCCATTCACTACATATCACTTCACAGACGTTTCTAATTCTCAGAGGACTGGCACACCTTTTGGAAATCTATGACACCAAAACCTCCTTCTTCTTGGAGCACATACAACATTTTCATATTTAGCTTTTCCAGTTTTACGCTCAAAAAAAAAAAAAAAACACCAGATGCTCCTTTCCACCTTTTTTGCATACTTTTCTTTCGAGACTAAAAGTCGGTGCCAGATAAAATAGCATTGGGAGGGCATACGTGTTTGCATACACTACTGGCTCAAACTTGACACAAAATGTGTTCATTGACTGGCTACCAGCGACCCCTCAATCTTTTGCACACGCTCTTCCCACAAGTTTCCCTACCATTCTTAAAAAAAATTGCACCTAATACTTTCACCGACTGAGCCTCCTACAACCAGACACTATCATCTAATCGTGCTCACTCATTTATGTTTAGTAACTGGCTTTTTTCTGTATATTTTTTACAAGGAAATGCTCCTCATACCACTTGAGACCTCTCATCACTTCCATCAAATCAGCCACACTCCTAGGTAGAAAGGACCCATCATCTACAAAAGCCAGTGATTTTAAGGAAATGTTAGTTGTAATCGCAATCCCGGCATCTGCCGTTCGACGTACTTAAAAAGCGGATCGATATAAAGATCGAATTAATAAATTGCATTCGGATCACTTTTCGCACTGCCTTTTCAAGCTTCAGCCTTCCACTAGTGTAACCATTTATATTCACAATCGCCATCGAGTTCTTTTACAAATTTTCATACCACTTCACAAACCGTTGATCAAACCCAAAGTTGTCCTTCATCGGTGTCCACAGTATCAATCTTATAACCGAACTATACGTTTTGGTAACATCCATACACAGTAGACAAGCTAGTACGAGAAACAGCTATTCTTTTCCAGTTCGTCGCCTCTGCGTACCAACATGTCATGCAACACGTTGAGAATATGCTGAGCCTTCTTTCCTTGAATGCCACAAAACTGATATCGTCCCAGGATTCCAGGCATCAATCAATTCTCTTAATAATAATTTAGTTAATAATTTATATTTAGTTAATAATTAATAGTTAATAATAATAGTTAATAATTTAGACTATATTCTGTAGGCATTATTTGAAACCAATATGGGCTGATATATTTTTCTTCGATATAACTGATATGTTTTTCTTCTTGTTTGAACAGTTTCACGTTTTTCTCACAATTTTGAATGCGTTTCTGAGAACAAAGAATACTACTAATTAACTTATTAATTAACTTACCTTACTAACCAACTGGTAGTAACCAACTTAAGTAAGTTGGTTAAGTAACCAACTTACTTAGAAAATGGACTATCGTATCGACATTTTGACTGACGAATTCAGACGATTCAAACTGGATTTATTAGGAGTTTCAGAAACTCATATCCCAGGGGTAGGAAGCATGAAATTAGGTGATATAGAATTTGTTTACTCAGGCAAGAAGGATGGGTTACATAGACAGGGAGTAGGGCTCATGATGAATAAGGAAGCTGCTAAGTCTTGTTTAGGCTGGGAAGGTATTAATAATAGAATACTAATTGCTCATTTTATGACTAGAAAGTTCAGGATATCAGTTATAGTAGTATACGCCCTGTAGAACCGACTGATGGAGATACTAGTGACTCAGATGAATTTTACTTACAGTTACAGGAGCAAATAGACAAGGTCCCAGGTAGAAATATGATGTTATTACTGGGAGATTTTAACGCCCAGGTTGGTAGAAATAAGGATAGATGGTATCCCAGCTTAGGTAAATTTGGTGTAGGAAAAGAAAACAGTAATGGATACAGACTTTTGCAATTTTGTAGGTATAACAATCTAGTTATAACCAATACGGTGTTTGGTCATAAAATGGCTCATAAGCTAACATGGTATTCACGTGATGGTAAGACAGCAAACCTTATTGATTTTGTTATAGTAAACCGAAGACTGGCAGGATCAATACAAGATACTAGGGTATATAGGAGTGCTGTTATTGATGTTAAAAGTAAAGATCACCATCTAGTAGTGTCAAGGGGTAATTAAAGCTGAAATATCGGAAGGGTAATTACCTCCCGGGAAGTTATGATGTTAGTAGACTCCAGGATGAGAAATTGAGAGAAAACTTTCCAGGAACAGTTGAATGCTAAACTTGAGAGTTTAAAATTTGATAATGTGGAAGATGGTTGGAATAATTTTTGAAAAATAATTTGTGAAGTTGCTGAAGGTGTATTAGGGAAGAAAGCTAGAACTGCAGCTAAGAATATTAGTGAAAAAGCTTTATGTTTAATAGAAAGGAGAAAGGACTTGTACAGTAATTATCTGAGTGATAGATCGCATGAAAACAAAAGAAATGTAAAGAAAGTGGAGAAAGCATTGAAATATGAACTAATGAGGTGTGAAGTGGAGGCCATGGATAAAATTGCCGAGGATTTAGAAGATGCAGCTAGACGGCATAATAGTAAAATATTGTACTGGCACGTTAACAAATTGAGAGGTAGTAGTCAATCCGGACTTGTCCCAGTTAAAGATAGGAATGGGGTGGCAATTAGCGATAAGGAAAAAGCTTAAAGCGAGATGGGCCGAACATTTTGAGAATTTGCTTAACCGAGATAGAGTTGCAGGAAAAATATAGAGGAAAATGAAAAAGTTTGTGATACCTTGGATGTGAAGGAAGATTTGCAGTAGACAAAGTTTTAAGAGAAGAGCAGTGCGGTTTTTAGAAAAGGTAGAGGATGTGTTGACCAAATTTTCACTCTTAGGTTAGTAATTGAGAAGTGCCTAAGTTTTCAAACACCTTTGGTCCTCAGTTTTATAGATTATGAGCAAGCGTTCGATTCGATTCTGTTGATAGAGGAGCTTTAGTAAAGGTTTTATTCTTGTATGGTATACCAGACAAATACATTAAAGTGATTAGTGCTATGTACGAGAATAACACTGCTGCGGTTAAGGTAGGAAATGAGGTTAGCAGCTGGTTTTGTATTAAATCAGGAGTTAAGCAGGGTTGTGTTCTATCCCCTTTATATGGATTATTTTGTTCGACTTTGTTTTAAGGAGCACAGGAAAGGCAATGGGAGACCACGGAATCAAATGGGGAGGAAAAAGTCTCCTGGACTTGGATTATGCTGACTGATTTAAGCATCCTAGATGAAAGTGTGAGCAAAATGAATGAAGTTTTAGGGGTTTTGCGAGTTCAGGGTGCTAGTATTGGTTTGAAAATTAATGTTAGGAAGACTAAGTCACTAAGGCTAGGAATAAGTGAAGATGAAAAGGTGACGTTGGGTAATGAAAAGATTGATCAGGTGGGCAGCTTCACTTACCTTGGTAGTATCATTAGTAAAGATGGTGGGAGCAGTGAAGATGTTAAAAATAGAATAGCCAAGGCTCAGGGTGTTTTTTCACAGTTTAAAAAGTCTGGAAGAATAGGAAGATAAGTCTGCAAACCAAGATTAGAATCTTAGAAGCCACAGTGATGACAGTGGTCAGATATTGCTTAGGGGTTGTTCTGGGTACCCGGCTGACTGACCGTATTTCAAACAATAGGCTATACGAAAAATGTGGTTCAATACCGCTTTCTAGATCTATAATGAAAGAAAGGTTGAGGTGGTTAGGGCATGTTGTGCGGATGAAGGATGACAGATTGCCGAAGATTGTTCTTTCGGCCAACCATCTAGGGCTAAACGGAAAGCAGGTCGTCCCCGTCTGGGGTGGAGGACGTCATAAAGAAAGATTTAAAGGAAATGGGAACTCGTGGGCGGGTGTAAAAAGGGAGGCTTTGAATAGATTGGGGTGGAGGAGGAGCGTGCGTAGCTGTGTTGGCCTCAGGTGGCTTGGTGCTGCGATGAGTTGTTAGTAGTAGTAGTAGTAGTAACCAAAAAACTGCTACTAGTAAATACTTATATTTGCAAATGTAACTATTATAATTGACTTGAAAATTTTCTTGATAATATAGTACAAAGTGTATTGATTTTTTTTTTTTTTTGCGAATCTTTTGCTGACTCTTCTCAATACCTACCCATTCCGATATTTTTGTTGGTGATGAGAACGGTACCCCTCAAGGTACCATTTTTCCCTTCACTCTTCAACAAAGGAGTTCCTGATATGAATTCAGCTGCTCCGTCGTCTTTCATGCTTACCAGTCGTCATTAGTCGCTCATCTGCTATGCACACTATATTCTGAATTTGAGTTGTACGTTCGAGCACATTAGTAAGGTTTTTGTATCACCGCAATCTAAGTATGCAAAGCTTGGCCTCTAGTTCAATACCCAAAAGCCTGAAGCTGTTACCTGCTGTTTAAATACTGCCAGTGGACATTCCTTTTGGGATCAATGGGATCGGCAGATACAACCAGTTGATCGCATCGCTTATCTCGGCCTCCCTGTTGGTTCGTCGATAAAGCTTGCACGACAAATACTAATAGCTTACATTGAACGTCGAGTTGAACTATCGTATAAGCTTCGGCCGTTCGAATGCCTTACTTTGGATTACTTACTTATTTCGAATGTCTACACATTGGACCTTTTTGGAAACTTTTACTTTTCAGATAAGTCAAAATTTGTTTAGTTTTCACTGGATTCAAGAAATATCTATTACGCCACTCTCATGGACTCGCAATTCTTATCTTTGTAAGAAAATTCTACACAGTTGACCCCATTGCCGCCGTAGAATAGCAAGTTTCTAAGCACAGTTCTATAAAAACTGAATCATCATTGGACATCGGTACTGACACAGTAATCTGTTGAGATTGTGATGTATTATGAATTTAGTATTGTGATGTAGTGATAGACTTCATATATGTTAGGAAGTGTTTAATTTATATCTCTAAGGTTTTTTTTTAATTATTATTATTATTGCTCCGTCTTTTTTGTATAATGAGTTTTCAAATAAATAATAAAAAATTAGGTAAAAATATGTCTTATTATGTGAGAATTTTGTTTCTATTCTGTTTACTTATTCATTTTATTTCTTTTAGTCACTCATCATTAGTTAATTTATTTTACTTCTATTTGTTTTTCGAATCATATGAGATTAGGATTTATTTTTATCTTATATACTTGTCGTCATATAAGATAAAGAAGCTGAAGTTAATACATATTAATGTGTTGGACAGATTTTACATCCACGAAGTTTTTTGACAACTAAGTTCTCTAAAAAAAAATTAAAAAAAATCAATTATTTTACTCTAAAAGGAAAGGTACAACCTATGAAAACCGGATAGAAAGTAACATCGAGGGGCGCTAATTTGGGGGAGGGAGCGCCTTTACCTTTCTGAATTTTTAGCCCAACCTGGATATCCCCCACCCCATGGATTTTGAAAATTACGTTTTTTTTTGGCTATTTTATTGAAAAAATCCTTTTGTACTTTCATTAAGCACAAATTGTGGAAGATCTTTGCCCCCCCCCCCCTCCCCCCGGACATCAGCGTGAATTTGCGTCCCCGTAACATCAGTAAGCTTTAGGATCGAGTTTTACTTAGAACGCATCTTTTTCTTAGTTTGCTTTTATGCCTAGAATTTCATTTTTTTTTCAACGTTTATTTATCCTGTTTTCATTATTTTCTCCTAGGAATTGTTCCAGACTGAATCAATCCAAAAAGTGAAAGAACATGGTTGTGACGTGTTTCAAGGATGCACTTTTCATATCCTCGGCCCAATCAACGAAGTGTCAAAAGAAGATTTAGAGGTATGTCCTTCATCATCGTCAAAAGTTGACGAATAATGGCCATCCGTCATTTTTGAATGTAAATTCTTTTTTTTAATTAATAAGTTACTTTGAAAAGTCTTAAAATTTGTGAATCCTTGGTTGACTAGTTAAGAATACGATTAAAAATTTTATTATGTCAATGAATTACCTAATTAATACAATTACACAACTTATAGCGGAGGTGAATTTTAGAATTCTTGTACTTGTGTCTTGATATTTAAAAATAAGATTGAGTTACATGATACGACAGGATGGGCGTTTAAGACGTCTACTTTGCATGTAGTAAGTCTTTGCTTCAATTCCGGATCTAACCACTTTTTCTTTGTTCACATTTTACTTTTGCGACAGGAAACTGTGAAAAAATAACCGAAAGTAGCGAAAAAGCAGTAGTGTTAAATGGAGTGGGGGAATAACAAAATGAAAAAAAAATTTGACGGAGGAAACAAGAGGATAATTTCAGCTTGTGATAAAAAAAAATATATTGCAAATATTTCGTTCGAGAGCTTCGTTTAACCTCTCTCAGTGCAAAAATAGAAAATACTGAGTAAAAAAATACTCTTTAAAGGGGCTGTGAGTCCCCTTGTTCCCTAGATTTTGAAAAAATCCACTTTTTGGTAATTTAATTGAAATATGCCTTTTGGTATTTTCTTTGACAAAGTCAAAATACTAAATTTAAAAAAAAAACATGCATTTACCCCCCCCCCCCCCGTTCCACTTGGAAAAAGCCAAAGAGATAACGAGGTGGATTTCGCTGAAAGGGATGAGTGGATTTGTTGATGGTGAAGTGACTTCAGAAAAGATTATGTATTATGTTATATTATATATATATATATATATATATATATATATATATATATATATATATATATATATATATATATATATATATATATATATATATATATATATATATATATTATATATATATATATATATATATATATATATATATATATATATATATATATATATATATATATATATATATATATATATATATATATATATATATATATATATATATATATATATACACATATATATATATATATATATATATATATATATATATATTCTATATATATATATATATATATATATATATATATATATATATATATATATATATATATATATATATACCTGAGCCTGACAGAAAGAAACACTCCTGCAGAGAGGGTGGAAGTGTACCTAGAAAAGCAGAATGTGCTAAATAAAGGTAACTTTTACCCACAATACGATCCAGTGGAGCTATTCCAGTATCATTATAAAGATCAGAGAAAAACGGGTAAGAAGGGTAAAAACGAGGTAGAAGAAAAGTAGCCTTCACTGCCCTATTTTGGGCTCTTTGAAGTGAGCAGAGAAGAGATTTATTAGTACTACCTCAGACAGAACAGCAATAAGAAAAGTAAGGAAAAATAAAAGCATAATAAAGAGAAAGCATAACATCTGGGGGAAGAAAATGAGTTAACCCTGTATAACATTGAAGATTGGCGGAGGACAAGCGAACGGGTATGAGTTATATGGGGATTAAAAGAAAGAAAACAGTCAAGATACACACCAAAAAATTTCACTATAGTAGTTTGCGTATAATATCATTCCCATAAGTCAGGATGGTTTGTTCCCTTGCGTCTCTCATACGATAAGGGGTTCTAAAGTGTACAATGGCACTTTTTGGCTGTTGAGAGTCATACCATTTGACCAGCACCTATCTTTTACTTTATCAAGAAGACCTTGAGCTAGGGAAATGGCAGATGGCAGGTCCACTGCAGCAATGAAAAAGTTACTGTCATCAGCAAAAAGAATAGGGTGCACAAGGGGATGAAGACCATCAACAAGATCATTAATATAAATTAAAAACAAAAATGGTCCAAGCACAGAGCCCTGTGGGACACCTTTACAATAGGCAAGGAAGAAGAAGAAGTACCATTAACCGAAACATACTGAGATCTCCCTGAGAGGTAAGACCTAAACCTTTCAAGTGGGACTCCATGCACTCCAAATGAAGATAATTTAGACAAAAGAACAGAGTGAACGACCATATAAAATGCCTTTGAAAAGTCAAGAAATAGACCCAAAACACACAAGCCCTTATCAAGGTTAACATGCACAAACTCTGTTGCATCTGAAAGTGCATGCAAGGTAGAAAAACTGGGACGAAAGCCATACTGATGGTTAGTTATGAGAGAATTACCTGCAGTCATATTAGTACTAAATACAAATGAAGAGAGTCTACAATACACTACTTTTTCAACAATCATAGAAATTACAGGAAGGAGAGAAATAGGTTTATAGTTTGAATTTAGAGATGAATCACCTTTTTTAAACACAAAGTTACAACATTAGCAACCTTAAATAAATGAGGAAAAACACCAGAAGAAAGAGAGGAGTTAGTTATGTGTGAGATGGGGTTAGAAACAAACTGACCAATTTTTTTAAGAACATTACAGCTCAAACCAAAACCATCAACTGAACGGCTACTTGAAAGCTGAGAAATAATGTTAGAAATTTCGGTATCACTGCATGGAAAAAGGAAAAATGACTTTTCTGCTAAGGGAAAACTACTTACTCTGCTGTAGGGTGGATTAGGAACTGAAGGAAGTGAGGTGAAATACGAATTGAAGGCGCTTGCTGAAGAATTTTTGTCCACGAAAGATCCATCAGCTTTCCTGTAGCGACCAGGGGGGGACTGTTTGAGTTTCTTGCAGGAAAGAGCTTCGTTAACTACAGTCCAAACCTTTCGCAAATTCCCCTTACACTCATCAATTCGACGCGAAAAATATAGCTTTTTGGCTGCACGTACTGAAGAAGTAAGCACATTTTTATAAAGTTTATACTTCAAAAGATCTTCCTGTGTCTTACTTTTACATGCAGCCTTGAACAGAGACGCCTTCATATGTATAGCATTGATCAGACCTCTAGACATCCATGGACATTTAGGTATGGAATTCCTTGGCCTCTTTCTAAGAGGAAAATGCTTATCCAACAGTGCTCCCATACGACACAAAAATAAATTTTGACTTGACTTGACTTTTTTTTTGACTTGACTTGACTTTTATTTTCAACTAATAATACATCATACTTAACTAGCACTTACAACACTTTTTTTGAATAACATTATCAACAAACGTAGAAATGGTAAGAACGTATGACGTTTTATTAAGCCACTATTGTGACTTGAGCAGCGTCTCACAATCTTTTATCATAAACTAAAACTCATTCACTCTTTCTACTCTTTTCATACCATTCAATACAAATTAACTCAATTTAACTTTTTTTTTAACTTTATGTTTTACAACTTAATTACAATTTAACGTTTTTTTTTAAATGAGTAAATATAGTGTATTACGGTAATTACCTGGCTTACAAAAAAAAAAAAAAAAAAAAAAAAAAAAGTCTTCCTACTTTAGTAACTGAAATAAATGAGCACTTGAACAAGGTTTAGACCCTACTCATCCATCCAGTTCCCCAGGACAAAACAGTATAACCAATCCGACAATCCCAAAATCAAGTCCAAAATAGAGCAAAATCAGCATGAATAAGCATACGTCAATGTTCCAAAACCAAGCTATAGCACCTTAAATCTACAAAAACATTTGTTCCCAAGGTGATCACCATATATCGGGGTTCATCAGATGAAAACTCATTGCCTAAATGGGTTTCGGCGCTTAAATTTCATTACCCAGGCAATTTGAGCGCGCCATGCCATAATCTGGCATACCCCTATATAGTGCCACCTATGGAATAAACATAAACAAAATCGAAAATATCCAAAAAATAAAAATATATACCCAAGAAAATTTTTTACAACATCCTTAACCAACCTTCAAATAACACTGAGAGCCGAACCTTCTACCGATTTAAATACAAACAAATAAATAACACTAGTCCTCCACCCGGAACAATTTCACTTTCACACAACTTCTAAGAATTAAATTCCTAGTATTCCGCCATAATCTTACCACAAGTGTCGCAATCAAACCCTCAACAACCGGGAAGATAATTCCTTCAACAAGTTACCGTAATTATCATTCAAGATATCAAGATATCTGCATAATTTCTAATTGCAAAACTAGATAGACTCGTACTCCTTACTTCTGAGACTAAGCTTCCACGACCTCTAGTCCTATGATGATGATAATCAGAATTAAACTTAAAAAAATCTCTAAAATATTCTGGAGATAATCTATTAAGCACCTGGTAAGTAAACACTCCCGCCTGATGGTCCCTGATCTGATGAATATTTAAAATTCTAAAACTAATAAAAGATTCACGCGTATGCTCATACTGAACAAACTCACCCAGTACTCGAAGTGCCTTATTCTGAAGAATCTGCAGTCTTTTAATATTTGAAGTAAAATTAGATGCATAAATACAGCAACCATAAACAATAAAAGGATGAAAAACAGTATGATATATATTTCTTAAAATACTTAAGGGTAATACGTGTTTCAAACGCCGCATCACTCCAAGACCTCGTGCAAGTTTAGAAGAAATCATATTTATGTGTTTCTTCCAACTCAAATTATTATCAACCATAAAATCCTAAATATTTATTTTCAAAAACCTGTGAAAGCGACAAATTTTCAAATACTACGGAAGCACTATTTACAATTTTTCCCACCCTACTAAAAATCATATAATTTGTCTTAGAAGTATTAACATCAAGGTAACTCAAGGAGGTAAACACCAAAAGGTTTTCCAGCGTTCGGTTTGCTTTATCCACTAGTTCTTCCAGTGACTGTGCAGAAATCGTCAAAGCAGTATCATCTGCAAATGCTGTAACAGTTGCTTCAGGCATGTAGAACCTCAGAGTATCTATGTATACGAGAAAGAGTAATGGACCAAGGACTGAGCCCTGAGGAACTCAACATTTTACAAGATAGACTCCGCTAACGATGTCATCTATCATTACTTTAGTTGACCTTCCATACAAGTATGATTTAAACCAATCCATGCAAACATCTTTTATCCCCAGACTAGATAGGCGACAAAGCAGCAACTCAAAATCCACAGTGTCGAAGGCTTTTTTGAAGTCAACAAAGATCGTTAAAGGAATAAGACCTTTTTCTAGAGCTCCATTGATTACATCCAGAAGATGATGAACAGCATGGCTAGTAGAATGTTTACTCCGGAATCCAAATTGGCTGTCACACAATATTCCTAGTTTATCCAAATATTCATAAAGTCTCCTGTGAATTATCTTTTCATAGATTTTAGAAAAAATAGGTAATAACGAAATCGGTCACAAATTCGATAGTTCTTGTTTCTTCCCCCCTTTTCTACAATGGTATTACCTTTGCCAGTTTAACACCACTAGGGAATTCGCCGGTCTGGAGTGATAGATTTATTAAGTCAGTTAGACAAGGTAATATATAAACTAGGATAGCATTTACAGCTCTAAGATTAAGTCCATCTATTCCGGCCGAGTTGGACTTCAGTCCTTTCACTGTGCTCTCTATCTCCTTTGTTGTGCACTTCTCGAACGAAAAAACGCGCCCTTTCGCCTCGATTATCAATAAAGGACTTCACCAGATGTCTTCTAGACTTTTTAGCTATGTCTTCCTTAATACTCGTGCCTATGTTCGTGAAATATTTTCCGAATTCATCAGCCATTTCCTGTTTATCAGTGATTTCACTTCCATTCACCATCAGACTCTTTACTCCATCATTATCATTAGTCTTCCCTTTTAAAAACCTCATTTATTAGTCGCCAGGTTCCTTTTATGCATCACCACTTTTACCATCAAAAGCAGAAGCATAATATGCTTTTTTTCTCGCTGCGACGCTTATGGTTAACTTTGTTTCTGACTCGCTTAAATTCTTCAAATAAACTCGCATTTTCCGGGCTCTGTAAATGTTTTTTCAAAAAGCTGGTTTCGCATTTTCCATCATTTCAAGCAATTCTGTGGTCACCCATGGCTTTCTTTGGCTTTTTTCGGCTCATTTTTCTTTTTCCTCAGAGGACAAGACACCTCATATACCGGTAAGAGAATATTCATAAACCTGTCAAATGCTGTAGTTGCATTCTGCTCTTCGCTAACTTCATCCCATGCTATAGTACTAACTTGCTCTTTCAGCTTTCTCAAGTTATTATTTCTCATATCTCTATAAACTCTCTTACTTAGGTTTTTAGTTGAAGTTTTGATACTATTTATCATACAAACAATCGGGAGGTGGTCAGAAGCAGGTTGAAGGAGAACATCACAGAATGCTTGCCTCAATAGATTTGAAGAAACAAATATGTTATCAATTAATGTTGCCGACTGAGCAGTGATACGGGAAGGAATCAGATTCACTGGTACAAATCATGAGATAATGCAAGATTTAAAAATTCTAAATTAACACTATTTAAATTCAATAAATCAAAATTAAAATCACCCAGAATAGCACAGTCTGATCGTTTAGACTGGGCCCTGCTTAAAAACATATCAAACTCCTGAAAAAATTCCTCCGGATGAGCACCAGGGGGTCTATAAACCAGGCAAACAATTAACTTTTTACCATTATTTATTTCAATCTCAATAGAAAAAATTTCAATCTTACCTTCATTCCATAAATAAAGGTCCTCCTTTCCTCAAAATTCAATCCCTCTCTCACCAAAAATGCAAGTCCCCCGCGCCTCATTGAAAGCCGCGGTTTCGATATCAGCTGGTAACCTGGAAAAGCGTAGGAAGAGAGAAGTCTATACAAACTCAAGAATGATTCACAAATTCCCAAAACATCAATCACACTATCAATATTACGTAAAAACTGAACAATTTCTTCAAAAGCCGACGTTATGTGGCAATTCCATTGAGCAACACACAAACTATACAACTCTTTTTTAATTTGACCAAACTCTTCAAAACGAACGTAGCGGCTAGGACGGAGTGGCTTGGGGCATTCATCAACTCGATCTTGAAAATGGAGTCCTATCTGATGTGATAAAACATCATCAACTAAGAGCGAATTTTTTTCAAGCAACTCTAACCCAGGTATTGGGAGTAAACTAACCATAATAAGAAAGTAAAATAAAAAGCCACGATCTTGTTTTCTTCATTAGGGATAAAACCCATACATAAACTGGAAAGAAAGGAAATAGGAATAATTGAATAATAATAAGAATAGATAAACACATAGAAAGACTCAAAATTTAAGTACAAAAAAAACAGGACACTCAATCACCATCGAATATGTCATTCAGAGACCAAAGTCTACGAGCAGAAGTTGCATTCTTCGGATGGACGTAGATCCGACCTTGGTTTGACCACACGAACTTATTGCCGTATTTTTCCCTTGCAGCATTCAACAATTCTCTTTTTTTCTTTGTTAAGTTCTCAGCCACAAAAATCTTCGTGTTCACAAGGTTTTTTTTGCAAGCAAAAACTTTCACAGCTGTGTGGCGGTCTTTAAACTTAACTAAAAAACAGGAGCAATTTTATCAGAGCGGCTATCAACAGAGTTCAACCGAAACCTATGCACAGATATAACATCACTATCAGCAAGACCTGAGAACGCCATCTTATTGCGTATAATATTCATTGTTGCATCTTTTACTTTAACACCGGGGGGCTACTTGACACCGTTAAACAGTAGTGTATCCAGTCTCAACTCTTGGTCAGCATCATCGATCTTGGCTTCAACTCTAGCAACTCGATTTTCAAGTAATTCCAGTTAATTTTTACATATTTTCAGGTCTTTTTCAATCCTGTCAAATCTCGGATTATATTCCAGTATTATCGCATCGTGAACTACGCCAATTATCTTTTCAATTTCAGCAGCGGATTGTGTGGTCGAGGGGTGAATTTTAAGTGTTTCATTAACTTTTTGCGCTATAGCCTGTTTCATATTTTCTTTGGTTACTGCTACATCTTTAAGAGTTCGCTCAATAAGTCCCATAGTATCTGAACTTGTAGCCAAATTTTTATAAACAAGCGGGCTGAGAGCGAGTTCCTCAAAAGCGCCTTTAACTCCCTTTCCAACTTTTTTCATAGCTTCGGCTTTGTTTGATTCGAAATTTTTTAAATTTTGTTCCAAAACCATTTCAACTTCATGCGATCCGTAACAAAATACTTTGTACTTAAATCGACCAGATTTATCTGCGACAGAACGGAGAATTCTGACTGGCATAAAGGATATCTCGCAAAGCTTGCCAGGGCTAGGTCATAATCCTGAAACAAGGGCATCACGGCTTCGAAGAAAAGGCAGGAAAAAAAAAAGAAAAAAGGCAGGAAATAGACTTATCTTACGTGGGGAGGCCCACGGCTGCAGTGGCTATCAACTATGGAAAGCTGGCTCAGTGATCCATGGAGCCTGCTAAGCTTTACCTACGATTTCTGACATCCCAGTTCACGAAAAGTAAATATCCAATCAGTAATTATCCAATCTCAAATTCACCAAACGCTTCAAGAAAAATATCCACTTCTCGCCAAAAGTCTATCACCAAACAAATTAATTGATAAACATAGGACAGGATTATACGTCACTATAATCCCAAACCAATTGTTGTTACGAAATTCACTGCTTTAATAATGTTTCATAAGTTATCCGATTTTAGATTTTAGATGTGTTTTGCTCTGAACTCTGAAATAAGACATCATTTAGCTTCAAGAACACTAGACCAATAATTACTCTGAAGACTAAGTATTAAATTAGAAATTTCTTTATCTGTGGAAGTTCTAAAAGAAGACTCACCCTGCTCATCCACAGCAATCTCAGTTTGAGGCACAAAAAGTGAAACATAAATAGGGAAGTGATCAGAAAGATCAGTGAAAAGAAGACCAGAAGTAAACTTCAAATTAGAATAATGAGAAATGAAAATATTGTCTATTAAAGTGGCAGAATTTCTAGTAGGGTCAACACGAGAAGGAAAAAAAACTGAAGGAAGTAGACCAGCAGTAGAAAGCACATCAAAGAGATGGTCACATTCATCACTTGATCCAAAATTTAACATATTACAATTAAAATCTCCCAAAACACAAATAGGTTTTTTTAGAGAAAGACCCCACACAAGAAAGTTGATCAAGCAAATCACAGAACAAATGTGTTGGAAAAGGAGGGGCTTATAAAACAAACAAGCAGTGTCACATGCAAACTGGCTTTTCAGATCAATAACAAGAGAATAAAAAACATAAACTGTCCTACTATTTGACACTACTGATGTAAACAAGGATTCAAGGTCAGACCTTCTTCTAAACTCAATATCAGATTTTATAAATGAAGAAATACCCCCTGAGCACTTTGTTACCATTCTGGGGATATGGACAGCAACATAACCATGCAAATCATAGGCTGTAAAATTTTCACAATCAGATAACCATGTTTCTGTTAAACCTATTACATCAAAAGGGCAAGAATTATCAGACCACAAATAGGATTTCAGACTATCCCACTTATCTCTTATCCCACGCACATTCAAACAAAATACATAAAAGCTACTATTTAAAGACAGTGAGGGTATATTTCTATCACAATAATCAATGGTAGTGTGATAATTACAGCTAGAATTAACCATAGATTCAAGGAGAGGGTCAAGCGTGTGAGTATCTTGTTTACCAGCACTAATTGGTTGATCAAATATAACCGAATTAAGAATAGGAGAATTGAAAAGAAAGAGAAATCACCCATAATTATCACACATAATAAATATACACATAGAAATATAAGTGGGATGGCACAAATTATCCAAAGTATTGGACCAAAGTATAATGTGACACCAGTTGCTATTACATGAGCTGCAAGTGTACTGGACTGACAAAAAAATAATAGAAGTTAGGCTACATGAAGGTGAGAGGATCACAAAAAGCATAGATAGATCAAGTAGATAGTAAGAGATCAGTAGAATGAAAGTAGAATCAAAGTATTGGCCCAATTTATAATGTGGGACCAGAAAATTATGTAAGCTGTAAGTATGCTGACATGAAAAAAAAATATATAATAGTAGTCAGCCTACCTGAAGGTGATAGGATCACAGACAAATATAAATGAATATCAATGGAATGACATATTATTCCAAATATTATCCCAAAAGTATACTATGGGTAGTAAGAAATTATAAGAGCTGCATATATACTGACATTACAAAAAATATGATAGAATTCAGGGTACACAAGGGTGATAGCATAAAAAAATAAGATAAAGAAATATCAATGAGATGATATATTATTCAAAATATTGACCAAAAATATAATATGGGACCAGTCAAAATTATGCAAGTTGCATGTGTGCTGACATGAGAAAAAATAATAAAGGTGATAGGATCACAAATAAACATAAAAAAAAAAATAAATAACAGTGGGATAACATATATGATTCATAATATTTGCCCAAAATGCAATATAGGACCAGTGAAAATTATATGAGCTGCAAGTGTGCTGACATGACAAAAACATTATAGAAGCCAAGCTACATGATGGTAAAAGGATAATAAACAAACATAAAGAAAAATCAGTGGGAAGGCAGAACCCGTTTTTCTAGAGTTTCGGTTACCATTGAGCCGGGTCGCTCCTTACTTTGATGTATATATATATATATATATATATATATATATATATATATATATATATATATATATATATATATATATATATATATATATATATATATATATATATATATATATATATATATATATATATATATATATATATATATATATATATATATATATTATATATATATATATATATATAATATATATATATATATATATATAATATATATATATATAATATATATATATATATATATATATATATATATATATATATATATATATATATTATGTTTAAGAGGTAATTACTTGGAAAAAAAAAAAAAAAAAAAAAAAAAAAAAAAAAAAAAAAAAAAAAAAAAAAAAACTGTCGTCCTAATCCAGCAATTGAGACAAATGTGCACTTGAACGAGGCTTTTACCTTACCCATCTATCCAACTACCTAGGACTAAACAGTATACCCGAACCGTCAACCAAATAGAAATGTCCATGCAAAGTCGTCATCAATAAATGTAAGTCGTTGTAAATTTACAAGCAAAAGCACCTTGAATCTAGCAAAATATTTCAAGTAGAACCTCCCATTTAGGGCTCATCAGAAGAAATACCACCTGCCTTAACGGGTTTCGAGGCTTTACTTTCATTACCCGGCACGGTTGAGCCTCTACCATAATATGGTAACCCTATGTCAGGTAAAAACTTGTGAAATACATGCAAAAACTAGTCAAGCTATTAAAAATTACATACAAAAAGTGTTTCAATTTTTCCTTAATAAAATCCCAGAGGTCACTAACAGAGGACCATTCTGGAACAAATGAAGACATGTCCAGATGTATCTTTTATTTGTATCTGGAACCAATTACCAATTTAAAAATCCTCAAGCTTGTTTGAAAACCACTACAAACTAAAACTTCCAAAAAAGAAAAGCGCAAGAGAAATTATATTAAAATATCATTCAGTATTTCTTTATAATTTTTTGTATATTTACTGAAAAGTTCATGATGCATAAAACTAAATTTTTGAATTGCCAACTAATTTTTTGGCAGAAAAACCTCTTAAGATCAGTTTTTCACTCAGCTTTTTACATCTATTTTTAAAATCTGTGTAATTACTGCATATTTTTGCATACCTAAATAAGTGGGAATAATAAGCCGAATAAGTAATATTTGAATGTATATTACTTTCAAGGAATGGAAAATTAATTACTTCAAAATTAAAATCATCTGTTTTATTATATAATTTAAAAACTAATTTATTATTATTTGAAATATTAATATTTAAATCTAAGAAATGGTCGGAGTGTCCCATCCCATAGATAGGCTCAAGAATTAACTCTTGTGGATAAATATTTTTTGAAATCTCAATAAACTCTGCACAATTTATTACTAAGAGATCGTACAGATATCTTTTATTATTTGAAAGGTTATATTTTACATTGCTTGGGCTATTTTTATTTATCATATATTCGTATTCTAATTGACTTAAAAACAGGTCTGCTGTGAATGGACTCGCATTCCCACCCATAGGAATACCTAACGTTTGTTTATATAAATTCCCATTAAATCTTATAAATGTATTAAATAGAAAAAATTCCAATAAATCGCATACCATATCCAAGCTATAACATCTTGATTTAATAGTACTTCTAAAGAAATTTGTCCATCGGGCTTTTTTATTAAAAGTATCAATTTTCAAAAATCCGATATTAGACAAAAGAAAAGATTTCTTTATCACCATTTTCAATCTTTCGAATATTAAATTTAGTGACAAATTTGTATACAGAGTAATAAAATCAAATGAATCGACTCTTTTAGCTGAAACATTCGCCAAAGAATCTATCACCTGTAACGAGTTATTAACTCTCCAATATGGGTTAAAGTTAGAAATTATTTTTATTCCGGAGCAGTATGCTTTAAATTTATTTCTAATTTCTCCTAAAATTAAAGATAGATCAGTAGCCGCAATTCTGGTTGGACACCTTGCTGCCCCAGCAATAAAACGTGGTTTTGGTGGATTTTTATGAAATTTTATCGTCCAATATAAGAATGGAAACTGTTTTATCATTATCATTTATTTAATCTTGAATTTTTTCAAAATTCTTTCTTCTATATTTTCAATTAAACTATTCTCCTCCATATGGGCCTTTTCGTATGTATTTTTTGTTTGTAACTCTTTTGATAAAATATCACAATAGAGTTTCTGACAAATTATGGCAAAATTATTGCTAGCTTTATCAACTGGTACAATTATAAATTCATTCTGTATATTAGCAATTGCTTGCTTCATATTGGCAATATAAAATATTGAATTTTTCACAGAATCTGTTGGATTAATTCTATACATGCTATTTCTTACACTAGTCAAAATCAAATTTATCCAATTCTGAAATCTATCTTTAGTCATTTTCTCCTTCTTGCACCAATTATCAATAAATAAGTTTAAATCATTCTTTAATCCCCTAAGAATATCTGCTGGCCTTATGCGGTAAGAAAGACGGAACTTAGCACCCATTTGCATTATATTTTGAAGATCACGATGCTTTATAATGGACAAATCACCCGTTACAATATGCTTATAAGTTTGATCCACATACGGTAAAAATTGCTCACAATTACAAACCGGTTTCCAATTACTCTCCCTGTCCAGTTTTTTAAGTATATAATTATAATTAAAAATCATTTGACCGATTGTTTTTGAAAATTTATATGTTAAAATTGGACTACCATTATACACCAAATTACATGGAAGGGCATTCCTTACTCTCCGTTGGTTTAAGATTCTTGGCAAATTAATATCTTCTATTTGTTTAGAGCAAAAATTAATTGACAAATATAATCTATTATCCTTATTTTCAATTTTATCACATTTATTATAATTTGAAATAAATTTTGATTTAGCTAAAATGCAAACTGCATCATAAATTAATTATTTTTGAGTTACATGTTGTACTATTTTTTGCAATCCAGAATACTTTTATTTAAATTATTCCTTGATAACTTATTTAAAAAATTTATTAAACTAGTCATTCCATTAGTCTCAAATATGTGACCTAAATCGATTAAAAATGCATTTAAATCTAAATAATTCGTTTTATTATTTTTCCTATATATATATATATATATATATATATATATATATATATATATATATATATATATATATATATAATATATATATATATATATATATATATATATATATATATATATATATATATATATATTATATATATATATATATATATATATATATATCAAACAGTTTGTGGTAACGGACTGTAAGTAAGGAGCGACCCGGCTCAATGGTAACCGAAACTCTAGAAAACTGGTTTTTTGATACCAATATATACATTAAAAGAATCAAATTTTAATGCTGATTTCAAATATATAACTTTCATCAAGTTTAGTCCTACCCACAGTAGACAGAATATACCAGTAAGCTTATCGCAGATCATTTCTGGTCTTCGTTCTCGGTGCGAACAAAAGCTCCTCCCACTTATTTCTGCATTAGCGGGGATGCTGGTTAGTCTATTTCCGATTTTTTTTCAATGCACTTTGATGGAAACAATTAGAAACAGACTAACCAGCATCCCCCTGCTAATCTGACTTCGCTTATGTTTATATCTGCAAAAACGTTCTCCGGTGCACTGGCACCCAGGTCCGGGTTTTATAATGGGTGAGATAGAGAATGATCATACTGTTAATTATATAAACTGTGGTCCTACCCATCAAAAGTTACGCGGCTGAGAAAATTTGGCTGATTATTGAAAAAGGGGGAAAGAGCCCCTAAAAGTTATAGAACCTTAAAGAAAATCACACCATCATATTCAGCGTATCAGAGAACCCTACTGTAGATGTTTCAAGCTCCTATCTACAAAAATGTGGAATTTTGTATTTTTTGCCAGAAGAAAGATGACGGATTCGTGTTTATTTGTTTTTCCCAGGGGTGATTGTAACGTCCCAGTAGTCCTAGAATATCGTGGGAGGACTCATTGGAACGTAAATTAAAAGTTCTAGTGCCCTTTTTAAGTGACTAAAAAAAATGGAGGGCAACTAGGCCCCCTCCCACGCACATTTTTTCCCTAAAGTCACCTGATCAAAATTTTGAGATAGCCATTTTGTTCAGCATGGTTAAAAAATTTGATAACTATGTCCTTTAGGATGACTTAATCCCCCGAAGTCCCCGGGGGGGTGGGCTGAAAGTTATGAACTTTACCCAATGTTAACATATACTATTGGTTATTAAGAAGTACACAGACGTTTTCAGGGGGGATTTTTTCTGGTAGTACGGGGGTGCGTGGGTCGGGCGTTATGTGGGAGGATCTTTCCATGAAGGAAGTTTTAATGGGGTAAGGGACATTGCTATGAAGGGGCGCCGGATTTCCCAGTATTATTTAAAAAAAGATCAGAAATTAAATATAAAAAAAAAACAAGTTTTCCAACTGAAAATAAGGAGCAACATCAAAACTTAAAACGAACAGAAAATATTACGTGTATGATTGGGTTTACCCCCTAGTCAATACCTCGCTCTTTAAGCTAATGATTTTTTTAGTACTTTCATAAGAGCTATTTATTCTAAATAACGGCCTTTGTGATTAAGGGGTCATTTGTAAAGAATTGGAACACAATTCGAACTTTAGCTTAAAGAGCGAGGTATTGACTAGGGGGCGAGCCCCCTAATATAGCCTACGTATTAAAAATATATGAATATAGAAGTTCGTTACGTAAGTTAATTCGTAAGTTACGTATATTTATTACTGATAAAAACGTTCGTAAATAAAATTAAACAAGTTTCGAGAAAGCCATTTAACCAAATAAAAGTAAAATTGCTCTGCAAATTTTGTTTTTAATTATTCATGTACGGTGAGCCAAAATCGAAACCTGTATTAATTCAAACACGTTCAAAAATTAAATTAAAAAAAAACAAGTTTTTTTTAACTGAAAGTAAGGAACGATGTTAAAACTTAAAACGAACAGAAATTATTCCGTATATGAAAGGGGCTGTCCCCTTCCCAAAGCCTTGCTCTTTACGCTAAAGTTTGAATTTCTCACAACTCTTATTTTTTTAAACAATAAAAAACTTTAGCGTAAAGAGCAAGGAGTTGAGGAGGGGACAGCCCCTTTCATATGCGGAATAATTTCTGTTCGTTTTAAGTTTTAACGTCGTTCCTTACTTTCAGTTAAAAAAAACTTGTTTTTTTTTTTTAATATATATAAGAATGCTCTATATTAATTATTAAAGATCAAAGGTAAAATTGAGAAAATTGGGAAAGGTTTTTTTTTTTGGGAGGGGGGGACTAAGGGAACTGCAGAGCAGTTGCAACATTAGCGACTATTGTATTCCGACACAAAATCAATTATATAAGAAGAACTAGTACTATAATTTTTCATAAAAGATAGCATTTATTGAAATTCACAGGCTTAATCCATCTTGAAAAGGATTAAGCCGAATGACCTAACCACTCCTCTTGGTTAGCCACCTCTCAACTTTGTTCTTAACTGCGTGCTAATGAAGACAGGTGCAAGTTGGATGTACCGATAAATTCATTGCTCATGATTTTGGCCACTGGCGGTCAGAATTTCATTATTTGATAAAATGATGTCATAACATTTATACATACATGTCACAACCGCTGTTCCTTTTCCTAGAAATAGTTCTGGTTCTTGTCCTAGAACTCTCGGTCACAACACAATATTTGAAATCAGATTTACGCAGAGCCTTTAATTTACTTAAACCTATTATCATATTTATATTTACTTTTACTTTGTTTCGCTAATTTGCTAATGTTTCGTTAATTATAGGAATTGATTTGCCCGTGTCCAAGTTAAACAGATCTGGCTTATACGAAAAGCTCTTGTTTTTTCTTTTTCTTTTTTTTTTAATTATTTGGGTCCCTCTGTGCAGTAAATATTTCTACTGTTGAAATGAAAATGTAATCCAATTTATACCTATAATAATAATTTGTGTTTATTTTTGCTTTTATTTTGCTCTTTTGATTTGTTTACACGACATTATTTGACCATGTTTGAGGTGAACAGATCTGGCTTATGTGAGCAGCTGAAGTTTTTTTTTAGTGTACTTGGAGCCCTCAATACTTTTAAACTTATTATTGTAAATATATCTATTTTAGCTTATCTTTCACTCATTTGATTTGAATGCGGAACATCATTTATTCTTCTTCTTTTTTATGTTGAGCCCACAAATAAACTTCAGCCGGTTACCATAATTTGTATTTATTCTGATTTCAGTTTTTAAATATATTTGTTTTCAGGACATAATTTGTTCATGTGGAGGGACTACTGTCGAAAACTTGAATGAACTCAAACCATTAGGATTCGACAGGCTGTTATAATGGAAATGGATGAGTCTCAGAAATATGTTGAAATGATTAGAGGTAAAGACGTGTCTTGGATTTACAAAAGGGACCGATCAGACGAATTGTTGTATCGTAGGGTGGGCTTCGGAATGTTTAGTTGGGTTTAGAATGTGTAGTTGTCTACAGTCAATTTGTTTAAAATAAACAAGTTTGAGAAGATGCAGTTTGTATTTTACGCAGGTTGAGGTTTGGAGCTTACCAGACTTTGTGTTTTATCTAGGAATTTAAATAGCAGTTTGTCGAAAGCCGAAATATTTTGTAAAGTCAATAATCTTTAAGCTTACCTTTTAAATTCATTGTTCGGACTTTGGAGTTTGGAGCTGTAGTTTGATGCTTATTGGACTTAATGTTTTGTTGGGAAGTTAAAAGATTGCAGTCATCTACAGTCAAAATATTGTCGTAAATTATAAAGTTTTAGGTAGATGTATTTAGTACTTCCTGTTTAAAGCTTGTGTAGTTAGAGGTTTGTTAAACGTATCGTTTTATGTAAGTGTTTGTGGAAACGTAGTTGCCTGGAATTAAAAAATTATTTCAGACCATGAATCTTTAAGTAGCTGTGGTAAGAAGTTTGAGTTTAAAACTTATCAACTTAGCGTTTTCTTTGGGAGTTTTAAGTGCGCAGTCTTTTGAAATCGAAACATAAAAAAACTTAAGTACTAGTTGTGGTTTAAAACTTAAATAGTTTTAAGTTTATCGTAGCATTTCATGTGAGAGTTTGAAGAGTTTAGTCGTCATATTCCAAGCGGTATATAAAATAGACACATTATTTGGTAGCTGCAGCATCAGGTTGCAGTTTGAAGTTTATTAGATATAGCACTCTGTTCTCAAGTTTGTAGATCATAGTCATCCAAAATCAAAGTACTGTGTATAATAAACTAGTTTTAAGTTGCTGCAGTCAAAGTTGTAGTTTGAAGCATATGCAGTTTGATTTGCAGAATATGTAGCTTAGAACATATAAAAAATTATTTTTCGATCTGATCTTACAAGACACAATAAAGGCGGCATTTCTTAAGCGGGCCCTTAAAAAAGCATTCAAATTTACATTCTAAATATTTAGAAATGGAATGACATATATTCTCTGAGGCCAACCTGACTCTTATACATGATAATGGTAATAAGCTTACCTTAGCTATGGATGTCAGGTATTGTGTTATCTTGGAACGATAATTTCGACAGGACCTGTGCCTGTCATCATCAGGTTCAAATTCAAGACTCTTGCCAGAATATAAAATCACTAAATAAAGTAAAACTAAAATCACTGAACAACACTAATAATAAGTCGAACCTGGAATTATTGTTTGTGATATGGCCCGGATTTTGGTAGAGGCATTGATGGCCGCTATCCTAGTAGATCTCAAAAAGGTTGGGTCTATAGAAGTAGGGTGGAGTTTTTGCGAGTTCTTAGCCTATGGGTAATGGGTTCCCAAATTTCACTGATGCGGAACTCTCCATTGTCTTTATTAATGGCTGGTTTGTTTTTAGCAATTTCCAGAGCTTCTCTGATTTTCTGCTTTAAGAGTTGTGGAACAATAGCAATAAGTTGAGCCTGGTCAAAATCAACGGAGTGAGAAGGGGGTTTCAAAAATATGATGGGCCAGTGCAGAAAAATTATCTTCCTCCTTAAGCTTTGTCTTTTAAGGCAGGCATCAATGGAATCAGCATGTTCTTTTAATCGGTGATGTAGAGATCTCATGGTACGACCTATATAGGTATCACCACAACTGCAAGGAATCTCATATACTCCTGGTGAATCTGAAGTGATCTTATCTTTGCCTTTGTTTAAGAAGGAGGAGACGGTCATTCCAGAAGGAAAAAACACCTTAAAGCCTAGCTTAGTGAGTTTGGAGCTTAAAATGTCAGTAATCCCCTTAATATAAGGTAATGACAAAAAGGGTTTATCTTCTTCAGTCTTAGGGGAGCTCTTGGTTTTTGTGCTAATCTTTCTCCTGGAGATAACCTTATCAATGACTTACTGGGGGTAGCCATTGCCTATAAGAACATCTTTTATATGATCAAGTTCAGCCTTCAGCTCCAAATCAGGGGAACACACTATAAACGCTCTATCAACCAGCGAATAGACTACAGAATTTTTTTTTTTTTTTTTTTTTTTTAATTATTGGGTGGTTTTATAAGAGTCATATCTCAGATATCTATCACTATGAGTTGGCTTTCTATATACACTCAAGTCAAACCTAGTTTCCCGTTTGGTGATGAGAACATCTAAGAAGGGTAAACTGTGGTTATTTTTCAAGTTCAATGGTGAACTTTATATCTGGATCCTGCTGGTTAAAAGTATTGAGAAAGGATCTTAATTGGGTCTTCTGTCCCATTCCAAATTATTAAGCAATCATCTACATATCTCATGTAGAGTTGGAGATCCTTGAAGTCCTGCTTGAAGATATTATTTTCGATATATTGTAGAAACACCCTCACTAAGAACTGGTGCCAAGGCTGATCCCATTGGTATGCCCCACTTCTGTTTGTAGGTTTGATGCCTGAAAGTGAAGTAAGCATTGTTCAGACATAAAGACGTGAGAATAATGATGTCGGTGGTGTCTAAGCTGGTCAGTTCTTTCCAGGAATCATCATTTTCCAAAGCTGATTGTAAAGCTGGTATAAGTCGGGGCAAGGGTGTGCTAGTAAACAGAGATACAACATCAAAACTGCACATTGTGGTATTATCCAAGATGTTGATGCTTTTTAGCCTTTCAACTGCTTCTTTGGTATTTCTTATTGTGTGTTGACTGCTAAGAGTTATGGATCTTAAAATACCAGCCAAATACCTTTCCAACTTTTGTGTAGCTGAACCTATTGTTTGACACAATAGGTCTAAGGGGAATATCTGGTTTGTGAATTTTGGGTGCACCATAAAATCTAGGAATGACCGGTCTGACAGGAATGAGTTTCTGATAAAGTGTTGATCATTAAACCTATTTGTGAGACTAAGATTATCCAAAGCTTTTTTGACATTATCATAAGCAACCTTTACAGCATTGACATTAACTTTTTCATATACTTTGTTGTTATTCAGGAGGTTTAATGATTTGCTGACGTACTCGGTCTCATTGAGGATTACTATTGTATTACCTTTATCAGCTTTGGTAATTATGATGTTGGTATCTTTCTTGAGATCTGTGAGGACCTTCATTTCATCTCTTGTTAGATTCTCCTCAATATGTTTCTTTTTGGACAAAGCTTTTCTGAGGGTATTAGAAACCAAGCTTCTAATATCTTGTGGATCAACATTGATTGTTTTCTTGTTTAGAATTAAAGCTGACTCTACAGTGGAGATGATTTCTTCTACTGGTAAATGTTTGGGGGGAATAGAAAATTTCCATCCTTTTGAAAGAATGTCTAATTTCTTTGGTCAAATGTTTGTTGACTTAAATTGATGACTGCTGGAGACCTGGTGACACTCTAGGATTATGTGTAACCCTAGTAGCAAATTTCTCAAATTTAAGTTTTTCTAGCTTGTCTACATGTACTTTCCTGGTTATTGAAAAAACAAACTTAAAATCTTTGTTATGGATCTTGCCAACCTTAGTGAAATCTTCTGGGCTAAGAGTATTACTCAGTTGCTGTCTAATTGTATTGATCTGTTGAAAACCATGTTTCTCCTCTGTTGAAGGTCCTTTAATTCATGACTAATAAAGATTAGGCAGCTTTGTGTTGAGCAGATTTATAGTTCTTACTAGATATTTTCACTCTGGGTCTCATAGAGTGTGGAATTAAATCTTGTTTCTTACATTGTTGTAAGAATTTTTGGTGATTAATGATTCTAGCTTTCTTCCTATATAGGAGAGATAGATCTTTGACTTGCTTGGCCACATACCCTCCATAGGTCTTACTAATATATTCTCTGAGGCCAACCTGACTCTTATACATGATAATGGTAATAAGCTTACCTTAGCTATGGATGTCAGGTATTGTGTTATCTTGGAACGATAATTTTGACAGGACCTGTGCCTGTCATCATCAGGTTCAAATTCAAGACTCTTGCCAGAATATAAAATCACTAAATAAAATACCTGACATCCATAGCTAAGGTAAGCTTTATTACCATTATCATAAATGGAATGAGATGTGAAGGAGGTAATAATTAGGAAAAAAAGATGTATAAGAATAATAAAAGTAAAGAAAAAAAGGGTAGATACTACAAAATTAGCTAAAATACGCAAAGAAAGGCTATTTAAAATATACTAAAAACGCTATGTTGAGAGAGGTGTAATTCAGCACAGGCTCTGAAAGAGTTTTCGAGATTAATATTTAGTAGAAACGAAATCAAACAGTTCGTGGTAACGAACTGTAAGTAAGGAGCGACGCGGCTCAATGGTAACCGAAACTCTAAAAAAACGGGATTTTGATACCAATAGATACATCAAAAGAATCAGATTTTAATTCTGATTTCAAATATATAAGTTTCATTAAGTTTAATCTTCCCCATCAAAAGTTACGTGCCTGAGAAAATTTGGCTGATTTTCGAAAAAAAAAAGGGGGAAAGACCCCCTAAAAGTTATAGAACCTTAATGAAAATCACACCATCATATTCAGCGTATCAGAGAACCCTACTGTAGAGGTTTCAAGCTCCTATCTACAAAAATGTGGAATTTTCCATTTTTTGCCAGAAGAAAGATCACGGATGCGTTTTATTTGTTTGTTTGTTTGTTTTTGTTTTTTTGTTTTTTTTTCCAGGGGTGATCGTATCGACCCAGTGGTCCTAGAATATCGTGGGAGGGCTCATTGGAACGGAAATTAAAAGTTCTAGTGCCCTTTTTAAGTGACAAAAAAAAATGGAGGGCAACTAGGCCCTCCACGCTCATTTTTCTCCCAAAGTCACCCGATCAAAATTTTGAGATAGCCATTTTGTTCAGCATGGTCGAAAATATGATAAAAAATGTCTTTTAGGATGACTTGATCCCCCAAAGTCCCCAGGGGGAGGGCTGAAAGTTATGAACTTTACTCAATGTTAACATATAGTATTGGTTATTGGGAAGTATACAGACTTTTTCAGAGGAGATTTTTTCTGGTAGGTGGGGGAAGGAGAGGGTCGGGGGCTATATGGAAGGATCTTTCCATGAAGGAAGTTTTCATGGGGGAAGGGACATTGCTATGAAGGGGGCGCCGGATTTCCCAGCATTATTAAAGAAAAAGATCAGGAATTAAATAAAAAAAAACAAGTTTTTCAACTGATCAACTGATTGTGATTAAGAGGTCATTTTTAAAGAACTGGAAAAAAATTCGAACTATAGTTTAAAGAGCAGGGTATTGACTAGGGGGCGAACCCCCTAATATACGTGGTAAAAATTTATAAATATAGAAGTTCGTTACGTAAGTTAATTCTAAGTTACGTATATTTATTACTAATAAAAACGTTCGTAAATAAAATTAAACAAGTTTCGAGAAAGCCATTTAACCAAATATAATATGCAAATTTTGTTTTAATTATTCATGAACGGTGAGCCAAAATCAAAACCAGCATTAATTCAAAAACGTTCAAAAATTAAATAAAAAAAACAAGTTTTTTTAACTGAAAGTAAGGAACGACGTTAAAACTTAAAACGAACAGAAATTATTCCGTATATGAAGGGGGCTGTCCCCTCCTCAACGCCTCGCTCTTTACGCTAAAGTTTGACTTTCTCACAACTCTATTTCTTAAACAATAAAAAAACTTTAGCGTAAAGAGCGAGGCGTTGAGGAGGGGACAGCCCCCTTCATATACGGAATAATTTCTGTTCGTTTTAAGTTTTAACGTCGTTCCTTACTTTCAGTTAAAAAAAACTTGTTTTTTTATTTAATAACATATGAAGAAGGAAAATAATAAAAAAAGAGATCTGTAAAAAGATAAAATGAAAGAAAACAGGGAGGTATACTAAAAATAGAGAGATAGATAAATTGATACATAGATAGATTTATTCACACGAAAACCCTATTGGGACACACAACAAACGAGCAAAAAAATACAATAACAAAACGTAAACCAACTAAACACTAAAACTGATTATTCAGGAAAATCGTCACGATGCCTCATACCTATTTGGACGAACTTTTCAATATGATTTAGCCTATATCTATATAACACATACTTTTCAAAATTTTGGAAATACAGTCTCTCTCCCCGACCTCCCTACCAAATGTTTCTAGCCGCAATTCCCTCAATTCCTTACATTCGCCTAGAAAATCATGCAAAGACTCATTTATCTCTCCACACATAGGGTAACTGTAAAGACCATCCTTTAATCTAGCCCCCCCCCCTAATTAATGCCTTCGTTCTCCAAAGGGGCCATAAAATTCCCCCTCACAGACATCACCTATATTAAATCTTCCGGACTTAATCCCATTTTTAGATAGATTTCTTCGCCACAGTTCTCTTTGACGTCCGCATATAGCCCCAGGGACGGTGAGGCGGCCTTCTCAGCTTGCCAAACCTGAACTTCCTGAGTATCTAACCTAGTAGCAACTAACCTAGATACGGTCTCTGCCATCCCTCCTATCCTCTTTCCCTCATTTCAACAATTACCTAGCCTTAGCCTAGTATGTCTCATACATTTTACTACTATATCCCCTCTCAGCACTAACCTGTTAAACTTATTATCAAGGCCAAACATACACTTAAAATACATCAACTGGATTCTTTCTAAATTTTCCCCCTTATGAAATCCTACATCCCTATTTTCTTTAATACTACTGTTACTTAACACCCCTAGTAGTCTATTTCCCTTACTTTCTACCATCTTTAAATATTTATTCCACTTCCCACCTGACGATGGCATACAACCTAAGTACTGAAATTAATCTAGTCGTCTAGTGTCCTACCTTCATACGTAAACTGACACTGCAAATCTGTTCACCATTTTTCCTAAAAACCATAAACTACCGACTTCTTTACGTTCAATACTTGTCTCTTATTCCTAAAATAAGAAGATGCTAGATCTAGTAGTTGCTACAAAATGTTTTTTACTTTCTGCTACTAGTGCTAGTTCGTCCGCAAAAAGTAGTGCACGAACACTTGCATTGAAAGACTAATTATTGGGTGCCTCTACCTATCAAATAATCTTCAAAATCATTAATATACAATGAAAATAGCCTTGGGAAAATTGTACATCTTTGCTTAACACCATCTCTACTCCTAATAACTCTAAAAAATCCTTACCTACCCGTACTTCAATCTTAACTGTATTATACATAGATGCTATAATCTTAACAAGTACCTTGTTAGCCCTATGGCTAACAACGACTCTATCATTAAGCTTCTCATTATCATTAAGCTATCCACTCTATCAAAAACTTCTTTTAAATCCAAAAAGGCAACAAAATAGTCTGTCCTCTTCCCTAATTTATTTCCTAATCATCCCTAATAAAATAAAAAAATTGGTTTATAGAACTATAGCCTTTTCTGAACCCTGCCTGCGAATCTGATAAATTTCTATTTTGGTTTATCACAACTATTTATTGTACAACGTAATATCTTAGTGAAAACCTCACTAAGCATATTACCTAGGCTTATACCTCTATAATTCCCATGATCAAATCTATCCCCCTTTTTAAATAACGGCACTACAATAGACTTAGCCCAAGACAAAGGCCATTCTGCACTATTCAATACACTAGAAAATGTCCCTGCTATAACCAGCAGCAACCACACAGGCCCCCACTTCCAAAGTGTGCCTGGAGTCCCATCTATACCTGGAGGAGACCCGCCCTCATTCTTTTCATTGTCTCTCAAACTTCATTTACCTGGATGGGAGCAACAAAATCATAATCACATTCTTTCATTGGCCTATCATTACTTATTACAGATACCAGATCTACACTCAAACTAGTTCTTCCTTGGTCCCTTATCACTTCGTTTTCTCTCTTCTAAATATGTAGGCCAAGAATCCACTGCTGGTATACCATCATAAACCTCTATTTCCTCTGAAAGATTTCATAACTATACGCCATAAGGTCTTAATATCCCCTTCTCTCTATTCTTTCTTTAGTTCCTCTCCTTTCCTAATTTTATGCTCTTTTTTCTTAATCTTAACTAAATACGGAAAGGAATGTCATTTGAAATTAAAAACTGTTGTGTTGAAGAAGGGGTATTTCAGCTTGGGCTCTGAACAAGTATTCCAAATGGATATTGCAAATATTTTGAAACAAAATAACATGCGAAGAAGGTAACACTAAAGAAAAAAAGATATGTAAAATATAAAAAGAAAGAGATGAAGGGGATAGGTACTACAAAAATTAATTAAAATGTGCAGAAGGAGGGTTATTTCAACATGGCTTCTGAAAGGGCATTCTGGATGGACATTCTAGATATTTAGAAACGAAATAACATCAAGAAGGTGAAATAAAGGAAATGTATAAAAATATAAAGGAAAGAAAAGAAAAGTTAGCTAAATACGACAAAACTAGCTAAAATACAGGAAGAAAGTTAATTTAAAATAAAAAATACTGTGTTGAGGGAGGGGTATTTCAGTGCGGGCTCTGAAAGGGCACTTGAAATTTATAAACCAGCAATGTGTATCTACATCAGAGTGTAAGTAAAGCTTAAAAATATTTTTTTTTTTTTTTCAGATTTAACCGAGAAAGGGATATTATTTATTGACCGAAAATGGATTGTGGAGTGTGTTTCACATTTACGTCTGTACAACTTTGGCTCTTATCTTCTAGACTACCCGGAAAATGTATCAAAAGTCCTTGAAATGACTGGATGGTGTGCCGACCTGGTCAATGAATGTTTGTCGTATATTGAAACCCCAAATTTTGTGGTGATTGATTGGGGCTCATTTGTGTATATTGATCCGAGTTATCATTACTATCCAGTCTTAAAATCCTTGAAATGGCTGGATGGAGTGTGGACCTAGTGGATGAATGTTTGAAGATCTTAGAAAAATGCATTTTGCCTCCCCCCTCCCATTCATTTCCGTGAATTGACACCACATTGTAATACTTATTTAATGTTAACAAATAAAGTGCTTAGTTGTCAAATGTACGAGTTAAAAGCGTTTGGTACTGTCCTACCCAAATCGCAAAATTTTTATGAAATTTACACAAAAATATATTTTGTGTATTGTCGCTGTTACGGCAAAAATTCGTATCTGATGTTTTAAAAACTTCTGAAATATTTGCTAACAATGGTTTGCTAAGCTCATCTCAAATGGTGGATTAGTAAGGCAATAATTCAATCACACTTTGTGCCTCCTCCTCGCTTTGAGGAGCACTTAGGAAAACGGTTTTGGCAATTAATTCAGAAATGTGAAAATATCAGATATGACCTTTAATTGTAACGGCGGTTATATAATTTGTCTATTTTTGACAATTTTTTTTCAGTTTGATTGTCACTTGATGTTTTGGTGGCATCACCTATGCTAATCTGAAGAATGTCATGGTGTCCCTTAAGGATCAGATTCAGTTCAAAATTTCAAAGCAACGAAACGCTAAACTTGTCAGTTTGATATCATTACTGAACAATACAGTAAAACTACAGCTTCGAAACTGACCTTTCGAGGTGTTTACCCCAAGATAGTAGTTTAGCAGTAATTTTTGCAGATGATACGGCGGTGACAGTAAAAGCTAAAACCCCATCTTTGTTGGCTGAGAAAATGGTGACAGCAATGAATTCTTTGAATAAAATGGTTTGCATGTAACTACCTGGCTCCGAACTTTTCTAAAACTGAATTCATGATTTTTGGGCGGTCACAGCGGGCAGTAGATAAAATTACCATAGATGAGTTAATTGTAAATCAAAGTAGGATAAAAAGAGTAAATTCATTTCGTTACCTTGGGATTATTCTTGATGAGCTTTTATCTTTCCGTAAGCATTCTGATCATTTGAGATTGAAACTTGCCCATAACTTAGGTTGTCTTCATAGAATGAAACATGTATTTCTTTTTTCCATCCTTAAAATTTTATATCATTCTCTAATTGAATCATATTTTAAATATTGCCCTGTAATATACCTCAAACACATTTATGGTCCGTCTCCAACCTCTTCAGATAATTCAAAATAAGGCGGTTAGAATCCTGGTACTTTTTTCATCGCCCAGTGAGGCTTCAAAATCTTTCAGAAACCTAAACTTTATATCTTGTTCTCAATATACTTAATCTCAAACAACTGAAAGACCTGCATACAGCAATGTGGTATTATGATATCCAATCTTCGGCAAATTATTTCCATGATCTGGGTATAATTGAGACTCCCATTTCTCCTGCCCACCACGTCCGCTCCAAGAAGTATCGCCTTCCCCCAATTAAATCTGAAAGAGCTAGATTCTCAATCAGATACCAGATCCCTCATATTGCAAATAAATTTGATTTAATAGATGTGTCCCCAAGATTCAAGAGCCGATTTTCTTTGAAAAAACATATTTCAAAAATTGTTCTTTGCCTGGATGTTGGGATTGGTGAATTTGGATTTTAGTATGAAATTTTGTTGTGGTGTTCTCGCGCTGGGGTGGCCTCCTCTGTTTATCTCCTACAATGTGTGTCTTTTTTTTTTCATTATTGATATGCTTTATTTGTTATTTCGGAATATTTTTTTTTTTTTTTTTTTTTTTTTTTTTTTTTTTTTTTTTTTTTTTTTTTTTTTTTTTTGGCCGACACCTCGAGCCCTGCTCCCCGTCGGCCAGTTTAGAAAATAATTTATTCATGTAATTTGTTTGTTAAATAAAGTTATCTTATTACACTAATAGCTTATTACAGCTTATTACACTAATAAGCTACTCTATGTAGTGACTTGACAAGGGTAAGACAAGGTAAAACTTGATCATAAGTTTTGTTCAAAGATGCCAGTTCTTGGGGGACTATGACCCCACAAGATAGAGAGATATGACTAAAATAGGATTTGACGACTCCCCAATGATCTGGTACTAGCTCCCACTGGGATACCTTTACTCATCAAGGGTACACCAGCCTCTCTTTATCACCTTTGGCTCAGCTAAAGAACAAGCAGTAGTGATTTTTCCCCTCCACAAGTGTTTTTATTACTTAACATGGCTTTAGCCAACCATCTAAGAATTTGGTTGCCAAAAGTAAAACAATTGGAAAATTTAAAAAGAAATAAAGGTTTGGCTGTTCCCTATATATGGGTACACAGAGATGGGCAGTAATTAATTAAAAGCAACAAATAATTACTTCCAGTTACAAATTACAGCCTGTAATTTGCAACTTCTGGCACACTCATCTGAGGTTACTGGTTATGCTGTGGTTCCACCTTTAAACTGCTTGGGTAATGGCTGGTGCAGACTTGCCATATACCCAGTCAGGAGCACTAACTTTAGAAGGCGTCTCATTTAGAGGAGGCAGTATTGTTAGCAGTGGCAAAAAGTCAGAGATGCCAACTCTAAAGGAGGTGCAGCAGCAGTGTGCATCCCTAGGCATTGTAATCAGATAAGGTGCCTCCAAGTTTTTCATCATTGGTAAAAAGCACTGCCTCCTCTAAATGAGGACGCCTTCTAAAGTTACTGCTCCTGAACGCATATACCTGAGGGGCAATGCTACCCGGTGGGTTTGAACTGCAGAGCTTGAATTGTCTAAGCCTTGCAATTGACTATAAAATTGAATTATGATAATCTGACTATCTGACTTGTGACAAACTATTTTAACTGGATATTTTGATAGTCCTGTGCCAGGGTAATAGAAAGGCAATTCAGTTTGCTTGCAAAGAAATGCCTTTGCTTACCTTCTAATTGCCTAGAAAAGGCAAGTAGGTAAGTATGCAATTCTAGAGTATTTGTTATTAGTAATTAAACTTCTCATTTTACAATAATTTTGTAACAAACAATTACCATTTACTTGGTGTATTTGCAAATTAGTTACCACTGTAGCGTAGGGTGCAGAGCCCCTACCACTGGAAGCATGACATACAGTAAGAAGTGATTTGGGTAAAGGTGCAGATTAGCTACCCCTAATAAAAACAACCAATTTAGTAGGCTACTGTATCCTATTATTCAGTCAATTGGGCTGTAAAGTTGCAGAGATACTGCCCAGTAGAAGCAGGATGTAAGCAACTCACTTCTTACTGTATATCCTACCTTTTGATCCACGACCTTTACTGCAATTTGTTTATATCCTGTTTCTATTGGACAGTATCTGTGCAACTTTACAGCTCAATCCACTGAATAATATGCAGTAAGAAATAAGTTGTTTTTATCAGGGAGGGGGGGGGACTAATTTTGCACCTTTAACATTTACTTGGTTAGACTGCCATAGAGCTGCCCATTTGAACAGTGATGTATAAAAAATTGATTCATTTATTCTTCATTTATTCTTCCCATGAAGCTGGACTGCAATATTCTCAAAATTTTTGAGGTTAGTATGTAGTGTAGTATATAGCTACCCATGTACTGTAGGGTGCAAAGACCCTAAAAAAAAAAAAAAAAAAAAGGAGATATACAGTGAAAAGTGATTTGGTTATGTTCTGCTTCTACTGGGCAGTAGGCTATCTGTGCAACTTTAAAGGAGTGGAGGTGGGTACTTCAAAAATATCTTCCCGGGACATACTTTAGCCTGTAGAACCATCCCTGAAAGTTAATTTTCTTACCTAACCCCTTTCCAAGATAGTCATAAGTAGCTAAAGTAGAATTTTACCTTTACTTTTTCTGGGAGTTATTAAGGATTTGAAACAAAAATTACCTCAGATTGAAATTATCGGTTCTAACAAGTCGCATTCATGAATTTATTCTAAATCTACGCGAGCAAGAGGCGCTGTCAAAAAGATTTCACGAAGTCCGCTACATAAGATTTTAAAACCCCTATGAAATTCATAGCGAAAAATCCAATGGGCAATGGCACAAATAACTTTGATTCCTAGTATGCTTGTAAAATTGCCCTTTTCGGCCTAAAGTACTACTTTTGATAAAAAGTATTGAAAAAGTACTGCTTTTGCAGAAAGTATTCAAGAAGTACTACTTTTATCAAAAAGTACTAAAAGTAGTACTTTGGTACTACCGTGGCAACCTTGACTGCAAATAAAGTTCGAAAATACATACATGTATATAATTGACTTAGGTCTCCTGCCGGGTGCTACTTGGTGTAGATAGTGACATCTGCTTCCTCCATCTGCTTTGGTCCAGTGCAAGTGTTTGTGCTTTGCTTGGTCTGATGTTTGCCATTGCCAGAAACACAAACAGGCTGTCAGACCATTGTTCCTTTGGCTTTGGTTGGCCGCGGGGTTGCTTCTAACCAGCTTTCATAAGGTCAAAGCCAAAGATCGTCTTTGTGGGTAAGTGCAGGGGTATTCGAAGTAGGTGTCTAAACCATTGTAAGGTATGCTCAGCTGCTTGGGTAGAAAACCCGAGACTGCTTGGTGAGCTGCATCAGCTTCTCATTACTCATAAAATCAAACCATCTTAGACCTTCGATCCGTCTCAGGCTCTTCGTCTTGAATACATTGATGGCCTTTAGTGTTGCGGCTGATGTATGCCATGTTTCAGCTCTGTAAAGCATTATAGAACTGACAAGGGCATTGAAAATATGCAGTTTAGTTGAATGAGTGACGTTTGGTTTTTGCCAAAGGTGACGGTTCAGCCTGCCCTTGGCAGAAGACGCTTTGGATATCCTTGCTTGCAGGTCGGGAGAAGCGATCCATCTGAGGAAATTGTACAGCCCAGGTAGGTGAACCTTTGGACAATTCCAATCCTAGTTGATCTGTCTAAACTAACCAGAGAATTGATATCAGGAGAAGACGGGTCTATAGCCATAATTTTCGTTTTATGCAAGTTTATCTGCAGTCCCACATTTGCAGCCTCTTCTTGTAAGATCCGAAACGTTCCCAGCAACTGATCCATGGAGTCCGCTAGAATGGCCAGGTCATCAGCATCTGAGATGACATGATCTCCAAACTTGATCCCAAAACTGAGACATTATGGTGCCTTTCTCATAACATGGTCTATTATGGCATTGAAGAGCTTTGGGACTACTGCACATCATTGACGCACTCCTGTCATGATTTGGAAGAACAATCCAGCCATTGGCACACCAGCCATTGTCTTCAGTCCACGCCAGCCATTGACTTCAACAGAGCTCTCTGTACCATGGTGTAGAGCTTTGAAGATTCTGCAGTATCTCTCAGGGAGGCCAGTCGATTCTAGAATCCGCCAAAGAGCTTGTTGGTTCACTGAGTCGAACACCGTAGCGTAGCACGGAAGTCGAAGAAGGCAAAAAAAGTTTTACGTCAGAACTCCGTAGTTTTTTCTATTATCAGTCGAATCATAAAAATCCGCGTGATAGTTGAATGGTCCTACATAAAAGCAGCTTGCTCTCGTCGCCGAGAAAATTTTTCTGGGGACTGACAGCAGAGTTATTTCACTTTAGTTCGAGTAGTTGCTTCTAGAGCCTTCCTCCTCTTTCATAAGCGGATAATGACACCCTTCTGCCAATCGTCGGGGATTATCTCAGTTTGCCAGAGTATGGAGAATAGGGTGTGGAGGAACATAAGCATTGTCGGACTTGCAATTTCAGCTGTTTGGAGCTTAGGCCACAGATACCAGCAGCTGTATTATTCTTGAGCTCTTTAACTGCATTTTTCATTAATATATACCTTAATGTATTAATATATACATCAATTATATACATTAATGTACATAATTGAGTGTTGGTAAATTCTAGCAAGTCAGTAGCTAATGTGAAAACTTAGATTTGATACTATAAATGCTGTAGAGTGAGTAAAAGTTCTTATCAAGATCAGACAAGTCACTCGGCTTCTAGATACTCACAAGAGAGCATGTATTTTTTTCTTTGTTTGGCCTAAGGGGCAAGTGGCTATACCTGACTGTAGACATTGCATGCAGTCAGTATGTTTCATTAAAAATTAACGTATTTTATATATAGTTTGGCAAGCATGCCCTGTTTTGTCTCACAGCTTGGGGATCAAGTTGGTAGCTTTTCGATGGGGATCAGAACTTCGAGTTTAGGAGGAAAAAAAAAAAAATCAATCAAGGCCAACAAGACATTGGCTACGCCAAGGTTTGTCTCTCTTTTTTTTTGCCATGGTGTCCACAATTCAATAAAAAAAAATCCATGCATGATTAAAATTCAAACAAGGTGCAACATGCCTACCTTTCTTCTTCAACTTATCTGTAAAATAGGACCATTTCTATAATTAAGGACCCTTGCCCCTGGAACAAGAGGGATCTTTTGACTATTCTGCGCCAAATTGGCATCTTGATGTTATGATTTGGTTGCCATTGGTAATGCCTGGTGTAAACGTAGTGTTTTGGGATTTGGGGAAACATGGGCCTAATTTCTACCTCTAGTCTTACATATTTTGCATAATTCTGGATCTACCCTTGAGTTGCAGGGATATCCCCTCTTGAGGCACATTTTTTGGGACTCCTAAGTGTTTTTGATCGTTTTGAGTGAAATAACTACCTGAAAATTTTAATCTGAAACATGAGGGGTCTAGTTACTGCAGGACAAATGGGTCATGGGAAGGGGGTCCGTTGCCCTCCAATCACTTACAGCCATTAAAAGGGTATTAGGACTTTCAATTTCCAATCAAACAAGGCCCCTTCCAAGCTTTTTTAAAACTCCCCCTTGTTTGAAAAATGGCTGAAAAAACATGGAAAATGCTCTTTACTTAGCCAATGTTAGTTTGTTGACTCTGACAATATTAAATTTAAACTATATCTTTTTCCTTTTGTTTTTATAAACAAAACGATACTTTTGATTGAAAAAAACGAAAATATAGCTTCATTTTAAGCTATTGTATTTTGGTCCTATAATTAAAACAGACTAGCTAAATTCAATAGTTTCTTTTCACAGTTTATTGATTTGCAAGGGCCTAATTTGTGTTCTTTTTTTGGTTCTTCCTCCCATGTTATATGCAGAAGATAAATTCCTGCTTGTGTGGAAGTCCTTCAGTTTTAAGACAGGTTTGTTTTTGTTTATTCAGTATTGACTAGGAGAATTCGGTTCCTTCTCATCACCCTTTCGGTTTTTAGGCTGCACTCTTATTCTCTTTTTCTGTGTAAAACCCTCTTACACAGGGTAACTTAGGCTTGTTTTTAGGTTCAATTCTACTCCCCCAGTATTTCTCTTAAGTATTATTTTTCCACCATCAAGTGGTCTGATTAGGGTTATAATTAGGGCCAGATCCAGGGAGAGGGGGTTAGCCAATTTGACCCCCCCCCCCCTCCCGAAATTTCACACTCATGGAAAGTATCATAAATACATATAAACATTTTTTTTAATTTTGCACAATTTGAAAATTATATTTGCAGTCATAGGGGCACACAAACCCTAATTTTAGTGATTGGGAGGGAGGGGTGGGGTGTGTGTGAAATTAGAGATTCATTTTTAGACCATTATTTTTCAATAATTTAGTGAAATAGGTAATTCTGGCGAATACGGTGAGTGACTCTTTATCCTCCCTGTTGGGACAAATATTTTCGTGATAATAATGAATTTTGCTGCACTGTATTTAACTAAAACCAAGCCTTTTCATTGGATTTATCATTTAAAGTGTTGGATTTTTTTCATTGGATTTATCATTAAAGCTATCATCAGAATTTGTAAATTCTGACCAATTTCAGCACTAGTGTTTCCCTTTCTTCCCTGTGTGTGCAGTCTGAATTTGTGCAGTCAAAAATTTAAGTGCATCCTCGAAAAATTGTGGCTTAAGTTGAAATTTTTATTAAACCACAGACTTGTTGTTTTTGCCTAAAAAATTTGCTCAGTTGCCCTCACTGCGATTACTGTCGACTTGATGTTAAGAAATTGAAGATACGGATATGTTTATTTAATTCTTTCGTTTTTAAAATGAAACATTCGACAGTAAAATAAAGCCTTTCGACCTTAAAAATACGGTAGTCCTTGTTTTGTGTTCCTGTTTTGACCACACCGTCTCTAAAAAAAAGAAGTAAAAACGGGACAACCTTTGATTTGACAGTGTAAAGGTCACACAATTGTATAAGTGACTATTTATTAACATTTTGAAATCTGTTTTCAAAGACAAATAAATAAAAAATAATGAAAATTTCAAAAAGGAGGGAGAGAAAAAAAGACAATGCAACAACATCAAAATCACACCACTAACAATGTCCAAAGACTATGGTAATTTGTATGGGTAACTGGCGCTAGTATTGACAAAAAAAACTATCAACCTCATCTAGCGTTTTGTTACACTTGGTATTTTTGCAGTGTAATGATAAAAACAAACAAATTTAATCAGTGTAATTGGTAAAATAATGGTAGTGTTCAGTCTCAGTTCCTAACAGAAAAAAGATTAAGGAATTTGAAAAAGTCAAGTGTTGCCAAACGCTAGATGGCGTTGATAGTTTTTTTGTCAGCACTAGCGCCAGCTCTCACTCTTATAGGTTATCCATTCTTTTTTAATCAGACCACAAAGGCCCATTATCTCCAAACAAAGTATGTATACCGTACTAAAGGAAATAGTAATTAAATTATTTTAAATAATTAAAGCAAATTAAAGGAAATAAAGAAGTTTTTCTGCCAGGACTTCTAAGTCTATCATACATAATATGATTTATTTATTTGCAGTAATTTCAGCTGTTAGTTTAATTGTTAAACCCTTCTTTTTGTTGAGTCAATTTTGTTGAAACCCTTAAGTTATTATCAAAAATTGTTTGAGCATTCTAAAAATAAGATTTGGATTTGATTTATTCATATTTTGGGGTTTTCCCAGCTATGGTAAAAAGGTCTCAGAGGTGTTATCAAATTATTGCATTTAAAATTTGCATTTTCACTTTGGGATAAAGGGTTACCCCATTTTAGCGATTTTCAATATGTTTGATTTCGAATTCCTTAAATCGTTGAGACGTAAATCATTTTTAAGTTTGATTTTACCAAATACCTATATCCTATTCTGTTTCAAAACGTGATTAAAAATACATGTACCCTATACGAGTCCCCATGACAATAAACAAAAAGTTGAAAGTTCAAACTAATAAATCACGAATTAAATGTAAAAAATATGGGTACTTTGCTAAAATACTCAACAAGGTTGTGGCACGCTCAATTTCACCGAAAAAAAGATCCAGATGCAGTTTTCAAATTATTGGGTTTTAAATTTGTCTTTTTTCACCTTTAAATGTACAGGACAAAAATATTAATCAAAACCCCTCTTAGTTGAACCTTTAGAAACAAAAAATAAGAAAGAATTTTTTTTTTAATGTTTTCACTTTTATAACTTTAAGAAATAAAAAAAATGATTAAGATTTTAAGCATATGTATATTAAACTGACAATGCACATTATTCAGTAAATTCCTTTGAATTTTTTCAGTAAGGTACAAATTATGTTCAAGCCTTTAGAAAGCATAGGGTTCAGAACTCTACACAGTTTAATTTCTGTTCGTTTTGAGTTTGACTTCTTTTAATTTCTGTTTGTTTTGGGTTTCATTTATTCATTGATACTGATTTGTGGTAGTTGTATGCTTGGTAGATTATTTGATTCTATTTTTTTTTTTCATTTTTGGTATAATGGAGTTCTTTACTTTTTTTGGAAAAACTTATTTTTTGCAAAAAGTTTTCTCCATTAATCATATTACAAAGGAAAGTGAGGGCAATTTTGACATGGATCTGGCCTAATCGAAAATTTTCGTCCAAAAGCAGATTCATAATTTTGTTATTTTTGATTGGAGAAATTTTTAAAAGAGTTTTACACAAATATATGTATATTTATAATAGACTTTTTATATATATATATATATATATATATATATATATATATATATATATATATATATATATATATATATATATATATATATATATATATATGTATATTTATATATATAATATATAATACATATATATATATAATATATATATATATATATATATATATATATATATATAATATATATATATATAATATATATATATATATATTATATATCTATATATATATATATATATATATATATATATATATATATATATATATATATATATATATATCTATATATATATATTATATATATATATATATATATATATATATATATATATATATATATATATCGAGTTGCGAAATATTGAGACATGTCGAATGTAGTTGCTAACTGTATTAAACGGTTAACTGAGCACCCTTCTTTTAATTGCCCCACTAAACGTAAAAACCGATCAAGAGGACATAGGAAGAATAATAAAAAGAATTATTTAGATTTAAATGCATTTTAAATGCATTTTAAATGATTTTTAATTATAATTCAATACTTAAAAAAACTGGACAGGGAGAGTAATTGGAAACCGGTTTTGTAATTGTGAGCAAGTTTTACCGTATGTGGATCAAACTTATAAGCATATTGTAACGGGGGATTTGTCAATTATAAAGCATCGTGATCTTCAAAATATAATGAAAATGGGTGCTAAGTTCCGTATTTTCTTACTGCATAAGGCCAGCATATATTCTTAGGCGATTAAAGAATGATTTAAACTTATTTATTGATAATTGGTGCAAGAAGGAGAAAATTACTAAAGATAGATTTCAGAATTGGATAACTTTGATTTTGACTAGTGTAAGAAATAGCATGTATAGAATTAATCCAACAGATTCTGTGAAAAATTCAATATTTTATAATGCCAATATGAAACAAGCAATTGCTAATATACAGAATGAATTTATAATTGTACCAGTTGATAAAGCTAGCAATAATTTTGCCATAATTTGTCAGAAAACTCTATTGTGATATTTTATCAAAAAGAGTTACAAACAACAAATATATACGAAAAGGGCCATATGGAGGAGAATAGTTTAATTGAAAATATAGAAGAAAGAATTTTGAAAAAATTCAATATTAAAATAAATGATAATGATAAACAGTTTCCTTTCTTATATTGGACGATAAAATTTCATAAAAATCCACCAAAACCACGTTTTATTGCTGGGGCAGCAAGGTGTCCAACAGGAATTGCGGCTACTGACCTATCTTTAATTTTAGGAGAAATTAGAAATAAATTAAAGCATATTGCTCTGGAATTAAAAAAATTTCTAACCTTAACCCATATTGGAGTGTTAATAACTCGTTACAAGTGATAGATTCTTTGGCGAATGTTTCAGCTAAAAGAGTGATTCATTTGATTTTACTACTCTGTATACACAAATTTGTCACTAAATTTAGTATTCGAAAAATTGAAATGGTGATAAAGAAATCTTTTCTTTTGTCTAATATCGGATTTTTGAAAATTGATACTTTTAATAAAAAGCCCGATGGACGAATTTCTTTAGAAGTACTATTAATTCAAGATTTTTAAACCCTTCTTTTTGTTGAGTCAATTTTGTTGAAACCCTTAAGTTATTAAGTTTTTTATGACAATGCACATTTTTTCAGTAAATTCCTTTGAATTTTTTCAGTAAGGTACAAATTATGTTCAAGCCTTTAGAAAGCATAGGGTTCAGAACTCTACACAGTTTAATTTCTGTTCGTTTTGAGTTTGACTTCTTTTAATTTCTGTTTGTTTTGGGTTTCAGTTATTCATTGATACTGATTTGTGGTAGTTGTATGCTTGGTAGATTATTTGATTCTATTTTGTTTTTCATTTTTGGTATAATGGAGTTCTTTACTTTTTTTGGAAAAACTTATTTTTTTGCAAAAAAATTTCTCCATTAATCATATTACAAAGGAAAGTGAGGGCAATTTTGACATGGATCTGGCCACTAATAGAAAAATTTCGTCCAAAAGCAGATTCATAATTTTGTTATTTTTGATTTGGAGAAATTTTCAAAAGAGTTTACAAAAATATATATATATATATATATTTATAATAGACTATTTATATATATATATATATATATATATATATTATATATATATATATATATATATATATATATATATATAGTATATATATATATATATATAGATATATATATATATATATATATATATATATATATATATATATATATATATATATATATATATATATATATATATATCTATATATATATATATATATAATATATATATATATATATATATATATTCTATATATATATAATATATATATATATGTATATTTATATATATATATATACATATATATATATATATATATATATATACATATACTATATATATATATATATATATATATATATATATATATCTCTATATCTATATATATATATATATATATAATATATATATATATATATATATATCTATATATATATATATAATATATATATATCTATATATATATATATATATATATATATATATATATAATATATATATATATATATATATATATAATATATATATATATATATATATATATATTGAGTTGCGAAATACGGAGACATGTCGAATCTAGTTGCTAACTGTATTAAAACGGTTAACTGAGCACCCTTCTTTTAATTGCCCCACTAAACGTAAAAAACCGATCAAGAGGACATAGGAAAAATAATAAAAAGAATTATTTAGATTTAAAATGCATTTTTAATGCATTTTAAATGATTTTTAATTATAATTCAATACTTAAAAAAACTGGACAGGGAGAGTAATTGGAAACCGGTTTGTAATTGTGAGCAATTTTTACCGTATGTGGATCAAACTTATAAGCATATTGTAACGGGGGATTTGTCCATTATAAAGCATCGTGATCTTCAAAATATAATGAAAATGGGGTGCTAAGTTCCGTATTTCTTACTGCATAAGGCCAGCATATATTCTTAGGCGATTAAAGAATGATTTAAACTTATTTATTGATAATTGGTGCAAGAAGGAGAAAATTACTAAAGACAGATTTCAGAATTGGATAACTTTGATTTTGACTAGTGTAAGAAAATAGCATGTATAGAATTAATCCAACAGATTCTGTGAAAAATTCATATATTTTATAATGCCAATATGAAACAAGCAATTGCTAATATACAGAATGAATTTATAATTGTACCAGTTGATAAAGCTAGCAAATAATTTTGTCATAATTTGTCAGAAACTCTATTGTGATATTTTATCAAAAGAGTTACAAACAACAAATATATACGAAAAGGCCCATATGGAGAGAATAGTTTAATTGAAAATATAGAAGAAAGAATTTTGAAAAAATTCAATATTAAAATAAATGATAATGATAAACAGTTTCCTTTCTTATATTGGACGATAAAATTTCATAAAATCCACCAAAAACCACGTTTTATTGCTGGGCAGCAAGGTGTCCAACAGGAATTGCGGCTACTGACCTATCTTTAATTTTAGGAGAAATTAAAAATAAATTTAAGGCATATTGCTCTGGAATTAAAAAAAAATTCTAACTTTAACCCATATTGGAGTGTTAATAACTCGTTACAAGTGATAGATTCTTTGGCGAATGTTTCAGCTAAAAGAGTTGATTCATTTGATTTTACTACTCTGTATACAAATTTGTCACTAAATTTAGTATTCGAAAAATTGAAAATGGTGATATAAGAAATCTTTTCTTTGTCTAATATCGGATTTTTGAAAATTGATACTTTTAATAAAAAAGCCCGATGGACGAATTTCTTTAGAAGTACTATTAATTCAAGATGTTATAGCTTGGATATGGTATGCGATTTATTGGAATTTGTTCTATTTAATACATTTATAAGATTTAATAGGAATTTATATAAACAAACTGTAGGTATTCCTATGGGTGGGGAATGCGAGTCCATTCATAGCAGACTGTTTTTAAGTCAATTAGAATACGAGTATATGATAAATAAAAATAGCCCAAGCAATGTAAAATATAACCTTTCAAATAATAAAAGATATCTGGACGATCTCTTAGTAATAAATTGTGCAGTTTATTGAGATTTCAAAAAAATATTTATCCACAAGAGTTAATTCTTGAGCCTAGCTATGGGATGGGACAACTCCGACCATTTCTTAGATTTAAATATTAATATTTCAAATAATAATAAATTAGTTTTTAAATTATATAATAAAACGGATGATTTTAATTTTGAAGTAATTAACTTTCCATTCCTTGAAAGTAATATACATTCAAATATTACTTATTCGGCTTATTATTCCCAATTATTTAGGTATGCAAAAATATGCAGTAATTACACAGATTTTAAAAATAGATGTAAAAAGCTGAGCGAAAAACTGATCTTAAGAGGTTTTTCTGCCAGAAAAATTAGGTGGCAATTCAAAAAATTTAGTTTTATGTATAATGGACTTTTAAGTAAATACACAAAAAATTATAAAGAAATACTGAATGATATTTTAATATAATTTCTCTTGTGCTTTTCTTTTTGGAAGTTTGAGTTTGTAGTGGTTTTCAAACAAGCTTGAGGATCTTTAAATTGGTAATTGTTCCAGATACCAATAAAAGATACATCTGGACATGTCTTCGTTTGTTCCAGAATGGTCTCTGTCAGTGACCTCTGGGATTTTATTAAGGAAACTTTGAAAACACTTTTTGTATGTAATTTTTTAATAGCTTGACTAGTATGCATGTACTTCACAAGTTTTACCCGACATAGGGTTACCATATAGATCTTATGGTAGAGGCTCCACCGTGCCGGGTAAAGAAAGTAAAGCCTCGAAACCCGTTAAGGCAGGTGGTATTTCTTCTGATGAGCCCTAAATGGAAGGTTCTACTTGGAAATATTTTGGTAGATTTAAGGTTGTTTTGCTTGTAAATTTACAACGACTTACATTTATTGATGACGACTTTGCATGGGACTTGGACATTCCTATTTGGTTGACGGTTCGGGTATACTGTTTGGTCCTAGGTAGTTGGATAGATGGGTAAGGTAAAAGCCTCGTTCAAGTGCACATTTGTCTCAATTGCTGGATTAGGACGACAGTTTTTTTTTTCTTTTCTTTTTTTTGCCAAGTAACTACCTCTTAAACATAATATATATCTATATATATATATATATATATATATATATATATATATATATATATATATAGATATATTATATATATGATATATTATATATATATATATACTATATATATATATAGATGATATATATATAATATATATATATATAGATATATATATATATATATATATATATATATATATATATATAGATATATATATATATATATATATATATATATATATATATATATATATATATATATATATCTATATATATATATATATATATATATATACTATATAGATATTATATATATATATATAATATATATATACTATATATATTATATATATATAATATATATATATATATATATTTTATATATATCTATAATATATATATTATATATATATATATAGATATAAACTATATATATATATATATATATATATATATAATATATATATATATATATATATATATAATATATTTATTATATAGATATTTATATATATATATACGATATATATCTTATATATATATATATATATCTATATATATATCTATATATATATAATACTATATATATATATATATATATATATAGATATATATATATATATCTATATATATATATCTATAATATATATATATACTATTATATCTATATTATATATATATATATATATCTATATTGTATATAAATCGACTTGTATTGCTCGTGCATGTATTGCTTCGCTCAGGCGGGTCATAAGAAGTTAGGGCATTCAGCCCCCTTGGCTTCTCAGTGAATTCCAAATGTTAAGACTTTCCACACAGTGAAGACAAAGTTGCCATGTCTATACTTGCATTTTAATATTCAAGTCCATACAGCTGAGTCTCTAAAATTTTAAAGTCATTTTTCAATCTCTGAAAGTAGAAACTTCCTTTCAGCCAGGCTGGAAGAAACTGGCAACATAGCAAACACCTTTCATAGTATATAGCACAGTGGGATGAAATTAGTGTCAAAATCGTTTACTGCATTTTTCATATTTCATTGTTTCGGTCGGGCTCCATAGCCCTTATCTCATCCAACTTTAATATGTAAGCTGTAATGCCAAACTCGCAAAGCTCCAATTCTGCTGTGAAACAGCCCAACTCGATTTTGGGCAAATCACTTTCATAAAGCTGAACAAGACTTGTGAAGCTTTTCAAATCTTCTGAAGAAAGGAGTTTACGAGAGAAAGCAAAACAAAAAATTAAATAAGAAACAATAATAGCAAAAGATTTAGTTAACAGCTTGGTCAAAATTAATTAGGCATTTTAAATGTATTGCTAGAGTAATAGTAAAAGCTGATGAGAGGCTACATTTAAGTAAAGAAATTTTTTCCATTTTTATCAATTATTAAGTAAAAACACTGTCTGCTCAACACACCTGTAGCTAACCAATACGTTACAAAAAAAACGCCTTCGCTGTAGGACTTCAAAGTAAGGGTTTGTCGAGTTATCCTATATATGGATTGATTGAAAAAAAACAGGCTTCTTCAGCTGAAAATAAGGAGTAATATTAAAACTTAAAATACACAGAAATTATTCCGTATATGAGGTGGACTGTCCCTGCCTCAGCCTTTGCTCTTTACGCTAAAGTCTTAAAATTCTTAAAAATACTTCTCATTCAAATTCAACGTCTTTGTATTTAAGCAGTATTTTTTTTTAAAGATGTGTGATAAAAAGTCAAACTTTAGCGTAAAGAGTGAAGATTAAGGAAGAGACACCTCCCCCTCATGTACGGTACAGAATACTTTCTGCTTCTTTTAAATTTTAATGTTGCTCCTTACTTTCAGTTTGAAAAAGCTTTTTTTTAACTTAATTTCTGATCGGTCTTTTAAATCATTCCGGGAAATCCGTGTAAAAAAAATCCCCCACCGTGTAAAATTCCCACCATTAAAACTTTGTTCTCGACGGAATATTCTCCCCTTTGGAAATTACTCCCCCCCCCAATTTCCGTTCGTTTCCCAATAACAAATGCTAAATGTAAGCAGTGGGTAAATTGGACAACCTACAGTCTTTCTCCAGGGCTTATGGGGTCATGTCATTCTGAGTTGCATGGTTATTGGACCTTTCAACTATGCTGAATCAAATGGCCATCTCAAAATTTGGATCATTTGCGTCTTTGGGAAAAAAGGGGAATGGGAGTGAGGCTAGTTACCCTCCAAATATTTTTGTCACTTAAAAAGGACACTAGAACTTTTGATTTTCGTTCAAATGAGCCTTTCCCCGATCTTCTAGGACCATTGTTTCGATACGGTCACCCCGGGGAAAAAACGAACAAACACGCATCTGTTATCGGTCTTCTGGCAAAACATACAAAATTCCACATTTTATGCATAGGAATTTGAAACCTCTACAGTAGTGTTGTATGATATGCTGAATCTGATGGTGTGATCTCCCATTAAGGTAACTTGACTTTTGGGGGTGTTTCACCCCTATTTGAAAAATCACGCAAATTTTCTCAGGCTTGTTGCTTTTGATGGGTAACGTCAAACTTAAGAAATTTTATATAATTGTTATCATTATCAAAAGTCAATATTTTTTAGTGCATCAATTGTTATTGAAATTCTGTTTTTTAGAATTTCGGTTGCTATTGGCCGAGTCGCTCCTTACTTAAAGTTCGTTGCCTCTAGGCACGAACCGTTTGATTAAATTAAAATGAAGCAAGTTTGTAGTGACATTAAAACTTAAAACAAGCAGAAATTTTTTCGTATATGAGGGGCTCTACCCTTCCTCCAACATTCGCTGTTTATGCTAAAGTTTTATCGGGGTTGAACAATATTTTTTATTCACTTCTTCCTTGTCTTTGGGTAGTCGTTCTTAAAACATTGGGACCAAAAATCAAAATTATAAGCGTAAAGAGCAGGGGGGTTGAGTATGGGCAACCCCCCTCATATACAGAATAATTTCTGTTTTAAATATTTTTTAAATAATGTCAGAAACAATTTTCTGCAATATGAAGGGAGTTGTCACCCCATAGCACCCTTATATAGGCTTAATCTAAATGAAGGGGGATGAGAGATTAATTCCTACTTCCCCCAGACACGTCTCTTTCTATATTCATTTGAAGACTCATGGAGCGTCTGGGCATTGAAATGCACTCTTTGAGGTATCTGCCCCCTCCCTCAACCTACACAAATACCCCCTGTCCCCTTTTAACCATGTCCCTGGGGTCCATAATAGAATCTGGGCACACCCTTGCCGGGGTCATAAATACAGACGGAGGAGGAAGAAGGCCCCTCAAATGTACACTCAAAAGGGCCCACTGGTTTATCCACAAGTTTTGCCTTGAGTTGCGAACCTTCTCCAGCAATGAGTTAAATTGCATGGTGATGCAGAACACCATCGCGGGAGGATCTTCTATAGGAGGACAACTGTGGCAGGGCGTAAGATCCAGATCTATGGGACAACGGCCTCTGCAAAGGCTGCCTCGACCTTTCGGGGTACCTGCAAGACTGGGGACCTTGCGCAGTCAACTCTATTCCTACTTGAGGAGTGGCCCCTCGAGGAAATTATAGCCTAGTAAACGACACAGCATTCGCACGGGATTCTGACTAATGGACAATTCTTCTGGGATTGGTATGTTTTGATAGGCGTCTTTGGGCTGAAAAACCTCTTCCTAGCTAATTTATCTATTTTACGGGTTGCCTCCCCGTATTAGCATAATATTTGTAGGCATGAATATATGATTCTAAAGCTACAGGTGAAAATGTTAAATTTTAATTTAGTTTTGTCTCAGAAACTAAACCCAAGTTAAATAAATGAAAAGTTGAGGGGCATGATTTGCAAATGAAACAACCAAGCACTGCTGAAAACAAAAAAGAAATAACTATGATAATAGTAATAAAACAATTGTCTTTAAAGACCTGTGGAATACTTTCGAAGCAAAGTAATGTAAGGTATAAAGTTTGTTTTCATTATGTTCAGTCACACATTGAACTAGAGTTCCCACGATATTTTGATTCTGTCTTAGAATAGTTCAGGCATTTGTACAGGAAGAGAACACCTGACAGTGAATTTACCCTAGTTACTAGGTCTAGAAATTTTTGGAGTTTACTGACTTTTTAAGGATAAGAAATACAAGCCACAAAAATGGTCTATTTCGTTCTGTAGCAAATCAAAACTTGAAAGTTGGGAGATTTTGGACCTTTCATACATTTTGTAAGTTAAGATTTTTGCACCAAATCATCCTTAATTTTAATTCGTCTCAAATTTTAAGCTAAAGATTTTTAGCTATAAGTCAGACCACACCAAGATAATAGGAAATGCGTCTTTTTGTTAAGAAGTGCGAACCTGTAGGCTAGATTTCCTACATATATTTACAGGCACGATAAAATGAAATGTGACAATTGGAGGATACCAAATATACAAGTGTCCATTCTGACATTGATACTACCAACAACAATTCACCACAGCACCAAGCCGCCTAAGGACAACACAGCTACGCACGCTCCTCCTCCATCCCAATCTTTTCAAAGCCTCCCTTTTAACACCCTCCCAGGAAGTTCACATTTCCTTTAAATCTTTCTCTAAAACCGCAGAAAATATACGAAAATTTCGATGAAGCCTTGGCTTGCTTCATTTTATTAGATTTCACTACAATTTTTCTTGTGTTATATTTGCGCTTTTTGGATACGGCTCTCCGTTTTAGACTGGCAAACGTATTTTATTCTACATAGCATTAAATCCTATTTAATAATTAAAACTCATGTACATAGGGTTAAGTTTGTTCTCATTGCAAATTAGAATAACTTCGTCGAAATGTTCGGAGTGGTTTGAATTATCAAAAATGTGGTTACTTAATTGCTGAATCAAAAGATACTGGACTACTACAAAGAAAAACTGCACAAAAGGTGCGATAATCAAACAATATGTGGTAAAAAAAATGTAAGAAACGGCCGATTCGGGCCAAAAATAACTGAAAACTCTAGACAGGAATTTTTACTAACAATTAATATATCAAACGAATCAATTTGTAAGCTGATTTCAAATAAGCGAAAATCATTTCCGTTTAATGTTACCTGCGCCAAATGCTACGAGCCTCAATATTTTTTTTCAAAAACTTTCGAAGTAGGGGGGAAACATCACCCACCCTATAACACAGAGGTCTTAATGAAACTCACATATTTAAACTAACCCTATTCAGAGAACCCCCACTGTATGGTTCACAAGTTACTATGGACAAAAGTGTAGAATTTTGCACATATTTCACAGAAAAAAGATACGGATGGATGTTTATTTCTTTGTTGTTTTTTCCCCGGGTTTGACCGTATCGAACCGACGGTTCTAGTAGATGGGAGACTAATAGAATTAGAATAAGCCATACACTTTTCAGGTGCAAAAAGCAAAGATTGGAAGAAAACAAAAATAAAATTCTGATGCGTTCACTAGTGTGTCAGCATATGGCAAGCTGTCACTTACCATAGCAGTATATATACATAAAACTATGTAGCTTAACATAACATTAAGAATTGAAGCTATTAGTATTAAATAAATTGTCCCCTGAGTGCTTCTAGAATATGCTTTCCCGGAATTCTGCTTACCATGTATATGATACCTGAAATGTTGATAATCTGGTCCATGAAATCTGAATCATGAGTTTGGTAAGTAGTCGCCTCTGATGCGGCAGTTTTTTTACCCAATAAAAATGAATGGAAATTTGTGTAAAAACAGAAATGGCCAACACAGTCAACATTGGGAGCTTCAGCCAGTAATGAACACACATAGTGGTCATAAACACAAGTATCAAAAAAAAAAAAAAGAGAAGAGAGAGAAAAAAGACTGTCTTCCTAAATACTTATTCGTCACATAATAGTAAACCAAACTCTTCACATTCCAAGAGCTAAAATAGAAGTTTTGATTCTTAATTATTATTCTTATTACCTTATATAACATATTCGTATTTATTTATTTGTTATTGGTATATTTATATTCATTATCTATTTCTTTCTTATTTTATTTATTACCCTTTTATTCACTTATGCTTTATGTTTATTTATTCTCATTATTTGTATTCTTATCAATCTTGCAACGCGAGCGTTTGTCCTTTCAGACCCTTGTTCCGTGAGGACAGGGAATGTAGTCCTAGTGTCGCTGGCTATTTGGTTTGGATCACGCGGGGTCAGTGGCCTGACTCTGTAAGCTCAGCCAGAGTCGGCCCAGCTCTAAATAGGTACCTGGAAAAATCTGAGGAAGGTAAACAGGAAGTATGTGCGAAAGCACAGGATGGCTACCCCTAGCCTCCATTGCACTTCCTAGCTGAAGGGCCATGAAATGACGGACATCAGTACCACCGGTAGTAATTGTAAAATCCATTGCCGTATTCTTTTCTTTACTTTTTTTTTACCTTACCTTATTAAATCTTATCATTTATCTATTTACCTTGAATTTTATTCGTTCTTTATCTATTATTATCTGTAATAAAACAGGTAATAAACGGAAAATAAAAACAGACCTTTTGGGACTTGAGCGATAAATTGTGAAACGAGAGATAATCATCACTTTTATCTTTGGAATTTTGCATTGAAACCACAAGATCTTCAAGCCAACGATTTTTCTCAGCTTCACTCGAGGCAGCCAGCAAAAAAGACCTGAAACAAGACCACAGAAAAAAAAAAACCAATTAACGTTAGTCCCCATAAATAGACAAGTCGCACCCATGCTAAAAATATACAATCCTCAAAGCTAATACTTTTACTTTCCGCCTTAAGCTCTTTATGAAATTAGCCTAACTCTTCTCATTCTTGAAGGATTTGTACATCCTTTGTTAGGCCTTTAATCAATATGCAGCACATTTTAAAAAACAATCTTTTTTTAAACATATTAGAAATAGAAAGAAATAATAATTAAAATAAAGATAAAACTAGATTAAAAAATAGTCAAATTAAATTATTGTGTCCTTTTTTCTTTTTTTCTGCTGGGAAAAACATTGACAATCTGAACTGAGACGCCAGGTTTGTTAAAAAAAATAATTGGAATTCTTGAGGCACCAACGACCAAAATAGTTCAGACAGCTAGTTGTTTAAATGTTCAATTTTTTTGTTATAAACCAAGCCTGATTTTTGAATATTGTATGATTTTGCACTTCTAAAAAAAGCTAAGTTAAAAGTACTTCAGCGCAGAAAAAATTACGCTGTAACTGTCTTCAAAAAAATAAAAAAAAAGAAAAAGAGAAGAAAACACACTTCCCATTAAGATTCCATCAAATCCCGTGGCGTTTCACATTCGGCACCTTTTAGGTCCCTACATAGCTATTATATATATATATATAAAAAAAAAAAAAAAAAAAAAAAAAAAAAAAAAAAAAAAAAAAAAAAAAAAAAAAAGAAAATCCCACCTACTTACTATCTAGAAATTCCCCTCCGCAATCTCTTTAGAAATTATACTATTCTTATTCGTTCTCAGTCTTTTCGACACGTTATGGCTTGTTTCCTTTTCCACCAGTCTTACCAAGCGACGATTCAATCAAATATTCAATGCTTGACATTCAAATGTTAAATGTTCAATGGATTCTATGTTATTATGTTTTAATAGCTTTATTTAACAGGATATTTTATTTGGATTTTATTTTTAAAAATTTCTATGTCTTTGATGCCAATTATTTTTCCCCGTCTTCTTAATTTATCAATCAATCCTTTTGCTCGGTCTATTTATTTTTACTCTGAAATACAAGTTCGATTCATCTGTGTTCGTGATAGCTATTTAATTCTTTTTTTTTTTAACACAATTTTTATATTCAAAGCAGACACTACCCGTCCCCAATGACCTGTCATAAAATATATCATTTAACTAAAGTATTTCTTTTAGTAGAGCACCCTCTCATTCTTTTAGGAGGAAAAATAATTGCTTGCATTTTGCATATGCAAATACTTGCTATATTCATATTGAGAACCAAACTTCAGTAGGACTCAAAAACAGTGAAAAACTTCAAGCCTAAGGAAACAGAAAAACCACTTCAAGCTCAAAAACCTTCGATTTTTTTTTTTTTTTTTTTTGTGTATTCACATGAACAAATTTTAAAAATTCCAAATTCTTTTAGGGGAAGGGTATTCTTTTGGCAATTCAACATTCTTTTAGGAAATTTTTAAAGTCTTTTAGGCAATATAACATTTTAAATTGAACATGGAGAGCAAATTTAGTCTTATATAACTTGGCTTTCTCCCCTTTTTGTGAGTTGTAAGGGATTGAAGGGTAACAAATCCCCCTCCTTGCCATTTTTCCTTTGATCCCCATCACGGTAAGACATGTAACAAACGAGTTTAAATAGTTAATCCAATGATAAAAATTGAAATATATAAGAAATAAATTTCAAGAGCAAAACTTCTTGGGGTTCTTTGAAAACAATATAAAAAAGCATAAGTTAAGTTAAAAATAGATTTTTTCCCCAAAAGAGAGCAAAGTCCGACATTGAAACTCAAACAACAAAGACACATTTTCTGCACAGGAGCTGTGTCAGCCTTATTCAAAGCTCATTTTTCAAGTTACAGTTGGACAATCCCCCCCCCCAAATGCTTCAATAACTAGTTTTTCGACATAAAACCTTTAAATTAGGTGTTGTTTTTCTTATAGACCACACTGCCGTTCTAAGACGAACAAATAAACTTTCAAATGGGGATAAAACCATTTATTTAGACAGTGAACAAACAGGTACAAAAGTCCAGATATTTCGGTCACATATACAGCGACCGTCTTCAGTAGAAATACTGAAGAAATATCTAGAAATACCAAAATATCTGGACTTTTGTACTCCTGTTTTTTCACTGTCTAAATAAATGGATTTATCCTCATTTTAAAGTTTATTTTGTTAATAACTAGTTTTTATATAACAAAGGAATAATATGAGAAAGTTTTTTCACATTGCATTGAGAACAGAAAGCTAACAGTGAAAGTTTCAGTTAAAATTATATGAAAGCCAGACATTAAAAAAAAAAAAAAAAAAAAAAAAAAAAAAAAAAAAAAAAAAAAAAAAAAAAAAAAAAAACCGTAATCACCAGGTGCCCTCATCTAAAATAACTTCAGTTGAAACATCAAGGAAATTGAAAATGAAATGACTGTTTCACCAGGCTAAGTAACATAAACACGTATGGCGTTATTACCTTTTCGGGGAAAAAGAAAAACATATATAAAATTTTTGAAATTTTAAATTTTCGTGATTGGTGTTTGAAAAACTCTCCGCACTAGGGTTCTTTGATATTTCAAATTTAATGGCCTAGTTTTTTGTGAATATCAATTCTCTTTTAAAGACCCTTGTCCCCCTTTTTACATAAGTTAGGCAAATCATCTTGGGCTGTCAACTTTTTGGTAGAAAACAGTATAATATAAATTTTACATGTTCACAACCATCGTAAAAAACCGATTCTTTTGATTTATTCTATTTTTATCTGTTTTTAGAGATTCGGGTAATATATCAACACCAGTTGCTCTTCTTACTTATGGTTTGTTACCACAAACTATTCGGTAAGGGAAAAATATAAGATGAAAAGAAAGAGTACAAGTCCTAGTAGAATGGAATGACAGAGATAGTAAGGACTCGAAAAAACTACTAGAAATAATCAATTCCTGATGTTCTGAAGAAAATACAAATTTATTTTGATTGCCAAACAGTTAATTCTGGGATATCTGAAAATTTTTTAGAACTTTTACAGGTTTTTTTATTTTTTATATGAAAGTCAATTTTGATATATAATATATATATATATATAATATATATATATATATATATATATATATATATATATATATATATATAATATATATATATATATATATATATATATATATAGATATATATATATATATATATATATATATATATATATATATATATATATATATATATATATATATAATATATATATATATATATATATAGATATATATATATATATATATATATCTATATATATATATATATATATATCTATATATATATGATATACTATATATATATATATACTATATATATATATATATCTATATATATATATATATATATATATATATATATATATATATAATATATATATATATATATATATATATATATATCTATATATATATATATATATATATATATATATATATCTGGCCTCCCCCAGGCCATTCAGCGTGTCCCCAGGTGGCGATAGGGGAACGCTCTACAGATATGTAGGGTACCTCCATAGGAGGCACGGACCAAGGGGGGACCTTGTCCCTGGGGGTCCATAATAGAATCTGGGGCACCCTTGCCGGGGTCATAAATACAGGCGGAGGAGGAAGAAGGCCCCTCAAATGTACACTCAAAAGGGCCCACTGGTTTGTCCACAAGTTCCATGAGTTGCAAACCTTCTCCCAGCAATGGGTTAAATTGCATGGTGATGCAGAACACCATCGCGGGAGGATCCTCTATAGGAGGACAACTGTGGCAGGGCGTAAGATCCAGATCTATGGACAACGGCCTCTGCAAAGGGCTGCCATCGACCTTTTCGGGGTACCTGCAAGACTGGGGACCTTGCGTCAACTCTATTCCCACTTGAGGAGTGGCGCCCCTCGAGGAAATTACAGCCTAGTAAACGACACAGCATTCGCACGGGATTCTGACTAATGGACAATTCTTCTGGGATTGGTATGTTTTGATGGCGTCTTTTGGGCTGAAAAACCTCTTCCTAGCTAATTTATCTATTACGGGTTGCCTCCCCGTAGTAGCATAATATTTGTAGGCATGAATATATAATGAGTCGGAGGTAATAGACTTGAGATTGTCTGTGCAGGATTTCGACTCTTGTTGATAGAAGAGCATCGCCAAAGTGCTGAAAACCATGTTGTGACCAAGATTGGCCCACGATTGCACAAAGCCTCCATTCATGGAGGTCCCAGGGACTTCCTGCTGTCCGGTTCTAAGCCGGCTTAAGCACTTCGGTGTAGACTTGAGAAGATATGTGATCCCCGTCCTGCACCTGGTATCCGGGATCATTGCTTTTCCTGAGGCGAAAAAAATTTCAATGATTTAAAGAACATGAAAACTGGAACTTGGAATGTTACGACATTAAAAAATGACTATTGTATCGACATTTTGACTGACGAATTCAGACGATTCGAACTGGATTTATTAGGAGTTTCAGAAACTCATATCCCAGGGGTAGGAAGCATGAAATTAGGTGATATAGAATTTGTTTACTCAGGCAGGACGGATGGGATACATAGACAGGGAGTAGGGCTCATGATGAATAAGGAAGCTGCTAAGTCTTGTTTAGGCTGGGAAGGTATTAATAATAGAATACCTAATTGCTCATTTTATGACTAGAAAGTTCAGGGTATCAGTTTTATAGTAGTATACGCCCTGTAGAACCGACTGATGGAGATACTAGTGACTCAGATGAATTTTACTTACAGTTACAGGAGCAAATAGACAAGGTCCCAGGTAGAAATATGATGTTATTACTGGGAGATTTTAACGCCCAGGTTGGTAGAAATAAGGATAGGTGGTATCCAGCTTAGGTAAATTTGGTGGAGGAAAAGAAAACAGTAATGGATACAGACTTTTGCAATTTTGTAGGTATAACAATCTAGTTATAGCCAATACGGTGTTTGGTCATAAAATGGCTCATAAGCTAACATGGTATTCACGTGATGGTAAGACAGCAAACCTTATTGATTATGTTATAGTAAAACCGAAGACTGGCAGGATCAATAAAAGATACTAGGGTATATAGGAGTGCTGTTATTGATGTTAAAAGTAAAGATCACCATCTAGTAGTGTCAAGGGTTAATTTAAAGCTGAAATATCGGAAGGGTACTTACCTCCCGGGAAGTTATGATGTTAGTAGACTCCAGGATGAGAATTTGAGAGAAACTTTCCAGGAACAGTTGAATACTAAACTTGAGAGTTTAAAATTTGATAATGTGGAAGATGGTTGGAATAATTTTAGAAAAATAATTTGTGAAGTTGCTGAAGGTGTATTAGGGAAGAAAGCTAGAACTGCAGCCAAGAATATTAGTGAAAAAGCTTTAATTTTAATAGAAAGGAGAAAGGACTGGTACAAGAATTATCTGAGTGATTAGATCACATGAAAACAAAAGAAATGTAAAGAAAGTGGAGAAAGCATTGAAATATGAACTAAGAAGGTGTGAAGTGGAGGCCATGGATAAAATTGCCGAGGATTTTAGAAGATGCAGCTAGACGGCATAATAGTAAAAATATTGTACTGGCACGTTAACAAATTGAGAGGTAGTAGTCAATCAGGACTTGTCCCAGTTAAAGATAGGAATGGGGTGGCAATTAGCGATAAGGCAAAAGCTAAAGCGAGATGGGCCGAACATTTTGAGAATTTGCTTAACCGAGATAGAGTTGCAGGAAAAAATATAGAGGAAAATGAAAAAGTTTGTGATACCTTGGATGTGAAGGAAATTTGTTTTGTGAGGAGGAATTAGAAACAGTACTAAAAGGATTAAAGAATAATAAGGCTCCAGGTGCTGATAGGGTAGTAAATGAGTTTCTTAAATATGGTGGCTCTGAGGTTAGAAATAAGTTATTGAAGATTATGAATATGATTTTTGAAAAAGGGGAAGTACCTAACGATTTTAGGAAAACCTTAATTAAGCCACTTTATAAGAAAGGTGATAAAAGTGAGTGTGGTAATTATCGAGGCATTAGTCTGGTCTCTGTAGGTAGCAAATTGCTTAGTAATATGATACTTTTTAGACTGAGAGATGCCGTAGACAAAGTTTTTAAGAGAAGAGCAGTGCGGTTTTAGAAAAGGTAGAGGATGTGTTGACCAAATTTTCACTCTTAGGTTAATAATTGAGAAGTGCCTAAGTTTTCAAATACCTTTGGTCCTCAGTTTTATAGATTATGAGCAAGCGTTCGATTCTGTTGATAGAGGAGCTTTAGTAAAGGTTTTATCCTTGTATGGTATACCAGACAAATACATTAAAGTGATTAGTGCTATGTATGAGAATAACACTGCTGCGGTTAAGGTAGGAAATGAGGTTAGCAGCTGGTTTTGTATTAAATCAGGAGTTAAGCAGGGTTGTGTTCTATCCCCCTTTATATGGATTATTTTGATGGACTTTGTTTTTAAGGAGCACAGGAAAGGCAATGGGAGACCACGGAATCAAATGGGGAGGAAAAAGTCTCCTGGACTTGGATTATGCTGATGATTTAAGCATCCTAGATGAAAGTGTGAGCAAAATGAATGAAGTTTTAGAGGTTTTGCGAGCTCAGGGTGCTAGTATTGGTTTGAAAATTAATATTAGGAAGACTAAGTCACTAAGGCTAGGAATAAGTGAAGATGAAAAGGTGACGTTGGGTAATGAAAAGATTGATCAGGTGGCACAGTTTCACTTACCTTGGTAGTATTATTAGTAAAGATGGTGGGAGCAGTGAAGATGTTAAAAATAGAATAGCCAAGGCTCAGGGTGTTTTTTCACAGTTAAAAAAAAGTCTGGAAGAATAGGAATATAAGTCTGCAAACCAAGATTAGAATTTAAGAAGCTACAGTGATGACAGTGGTCAAATATGGCTCTGAAGTATGGACCCTCCGAAAGCGGATGAAGATTTGCTAGATGTTTTCCAGAGAAATTGCTTAAGGATTGTTTCTGGTACCCGGCTGACTGACCGTATTTCAAAACAATAGGCTATACGAAAAAATGTGGTTCAATACCGCTTTCTAGGTCTATAATGAAAGAAAGGTTGAGGTGGTTAGGGCATGTTGTGCGGATGAAGGATGACAGATTGCCGAAGATTGTTCTTTTCGGCCAACCATCTAGGGCTAAACGGAAAGCAGGTCATCCCCGTCTGGGGTGGGAGGACGTCATTAAGAAAGATTTAAAGGAAATGGGAACTTTGTGGGCGGGTGTAAAAAGGAGGCTTTGAATAGATTGGGGTGGAGGAGGAGCGTGCGTAGCTGTGTTGGCCTCAGGCGGCTTGGTGCTGCGATGAGTTGTTAGTAGTAGTAGTAGTGATGTGCAATTATACATCACTGAACATAATTTTATGAAAAATTAGATGGACGAGTTAAATGAAACATTAAAATAAATGTCTATGTTGACATTTATCTTATATAGGGCTGTGTGACTTTTCTGTTGCAAATGCGCCACCGTGTGGCATGGTTTGCTCTGCAATTAGGAAGCTCAATGTATATTTTTTGATACTTCGAAATCGATTGGTGATTTCAGAATTTTCGATCGATAGCAAATTGGTCCTCTTTGGGGCAAAATCGTAGTTTGGTGCCGTTAAATGGCAGAATATGCCACTTCCACGTGGTACAATCGTTTTAGCCACTTAACAAGGGTTCTAGAACTCTTTGCTTTCGTTCAAGTGATCCCTCTCCCGACTCTTTAGGGCCATTATTTTGATACAAAGCCTCTGGGGAAACAAAAACAATGAACAAAATAAACACGCATCCGTGATCTTTCTTCTTGGGGAAAGAAAGTACAAAATTCTACATTTCTGTTGATAGGATTTTAAAACCTCTCCATTGGGCTTCTCTGATTACTTTGATAGGAATTTGTCTGAAGGAACACGACAGAGGTTATGGGAGAGCACGTAATCAAATGGGAAAGTAAAAACTCTCCTATGACTTTGATTATGCTGATGACTTGAGTGTCCTAGATGAAAATGGAAGCAAAATAAATGATTCTTTGGAGGTTTTGAGGGTTCAGGGTGCAAGAATAGGTTTGAAAATTGATGTTAAGAAGAGACGAAGTTGCTGAGATTTTTGAATTAATTGAGGCGAAGAGGTGATCTTGGAGAACGAGAAGATCGATCAAGTAGATAGCGTCACTTACCCAGATTATATTATTAATAAAGATGATGGAGAAAGTGAAGATGTTAAATAGCCAAGGCCCAGGGTGTTTTTCACAGTTGTAGAAGTTTGGAAGAGTATACGCAGATAAGTCTGAGGACCAAGATCAGAATATTGGAAGCTACAGTGATGACCGTGGTAAACTGGGGTTCTGAAACGTGGGCGACCCGAAAGACGGAGGAGGATGTGTTAGATGTTTTCCAAAAGAATTGTCTACGGGTTCTTTTGGATACCGGTTTGGCTAACCATATTTTAAACAGTAAGCTGTACACAAAAAAAAAGTTCTATCCTGCTTTCTAGGGCTACAATGAAAAAAAGGTTGACATGGCTAGGACCCGTTCTGCAGATGAAGAATGACAGATTGCTGAAGACCGTTCTTTTTGGTCAACCATCTATGGCCAAACCAAAAGCAGGTCGTCTCCAAATTGGGCAGAGGAGGACTTAGAAGGATTTAAGGGAAATTGAAAACTTCTGGGAGAGGGGTGTAAAGAGGGAAGCTTTGAACAAATTGGGATAGAGAATGAGTGTGCGTAGCTTTGTTGGCCTCAGGCAGATTGGTGTTTCGGTGAGTTGTTAGTAATACTAGTAGCTCCTTACTTAAACTTCTTTATCACAAGCTATTTGAAAACAAATGAAAACAAAACGGAAAAATTGTTTAAACATAAATGATATTTCAACCGTAAAAGAATTTACAAAAAGTCACAATCCTCAGTCTCGTTACAGTCCTGTTTGGAGTGTATATAAACTGGGTCTTGTCATAGTTGGCGAGTGTAAAGCGCTGGGTTCTGGGTTTATATTTTCTCTGCATTTCTGTACTGTTGAGAATAGTCCATGTTTTCAAGCGGTAGTTCAACTTACTGATTCGTTTGTCTTGACGAAAAAGTCTATATTAATTGACGAATAAGTCTATATTAATTGACGAATAAGTCTATATTAATTGACGAATAAGTCTATGTTAAACCTACGAAACCGATTCCTAATGACTGCTTAGGTCTATGGGTAGAAACGTCAGCTTATCACCGAAGGGTTTTAGATCGACTCTTACCTAAGCCAAATGCTTTTATTATT
>JAPEVW010000082.1:645000-647500 GCA_027921565.1 Artemia sinica | reverse complement strand
CTACTAAAAGTGACCCCCTCGGAATCCTCACCCACATTTCAGATGAAGCTAAGAAACTAAATATGAAAGTAAATTCCACCAAATAAAATATAATGACGAAAAATTTTTTGAAATCCACTCCCGCTTTCCTTGACCCTATCCCAAACCGAAATGCTTGTGAAAAATGTTAAACTCCTTGGTGTCACAATTTCAAAATAATCTTAAATGGGACATGCATGTTTCTAATATTGTTAAAAAATCAAACGTGCCATTATCTATGTTAAAAATTTTAAACAAATTTAATTGCCCCAACATGCAGTCCCTCTGTGTTTATTTATCATTTATCAGGCCGCTATTAGAATATGCATGTCCGGTCTGGCATTCGCATCTTCCAAGGGAGCTTAGTGACAAAATTGAGTCGGTCCAAAAGCGTTCGCTCAGGATCATCTACAAAAAGAGCAAAATTCCATACTCCTTCCTCCTTAAGTCCGCAGGTATTACCACGTTAAAAGAAAGGAGAGTACAAATTTCTTCGCGTTTTGCTAAATCTGCAATATCTAATCCTCATACTGAGGACATCTTTCCTGATTTACATGACCCCATTAGACCCCGTATCCCCCACTTAGCTTCCTTGGCAATTCCAACATATTCACCTATCCATACCGTTACTGAGAGGTTCCGGAAGTTTTATCCCCTTTATTTTGGCGCACCTAAATAATCCCTGAACTATGCTCTGTACCAAATTAACTCCTCCGTCCCTTATTTTAGTTGTTGTGTATGTTCACAATAATCATGCATCATTTGTTTTCTCTTTATCTTTGTTACTTTTATTTTCCCTTTTGTTGATACTTATTTATGTTAAATTTCTTTTCTGACCTTTAATTTTAATTTTTTTCCCCCTTTAATTGTATTCCTTTCTTTAATTGTAAATATTTATGTATTTGACCTTGAACACGATTTCGGCAATGTTTTTCTTCTTGACTGTGATTTTCTTTTATCCCCCACCCCTTCTTCTTCTATTTTTCTGTTTCTATTCTAGCCATTTGTTAAATTCTTATCGAACATTTTTATGCTTGATTGGTGTTTATTTTCTTACTGTATTATTTGTTTCTTCGTTTTGCTTTGTCTATTTCTTTTTGACATATGAAGCGAATTTGGCTCTATTAGTGCTTGTGATAGCCTTTTGAAAATAAAGATTATTTTATCTTATCTTATTTCAAATCCTGGCAAATGAGCAGACATAAAGTTATAAAGCCAGGGATGAGACAAGCTACTCAGCAAGCTGTTGACGCTCAGATAAAGAATAGCCGGCTGGAGCTGTTGATTCAGTTGTAGTTTGCTAATTTAAGAAGGAACTTGACTGAGATGGCTACCCAAATGGAAGATGCGAACTCTAATTTCTCCACTGACTGCCCTGGGAGAGTTCTTTTGAATGGCTATCATGATGCACTTATGTCGCCACAGCAGCTAGGTCTTCTTCTGCATGGCTTTCCTCCTCTACCACTTTTTTTGCCCCCTTTACTTCCTCCTTGATTTACGGATCGACTAAGTATACTAGGACTAGGATCCCCTTAATTTATTTCACCTTATTGTCATGATGAATGAGATTAAGGTCCTTAAAAAAATGTTACTGGCTGTGGTTACCCAGCTTTCGGTCAAACAAAGTCACCAGAACTAAAAAACATGCGGTTTTTTTTAGCACTATCACCAATTTCCACTTCTATCAAATTTCTATAGGCCTTTGATGGACCTTAAGACACAAATAAATTGATTAGGAGGAATACAAGCCATGGAACCCACCTCATCTGATCATTACTACCAGTAACAAAACCATAAGTGTACTCAGTTATCGGAATCACAAATACAAATAACAGTTAAAGGTAATTAGATTATCAAATTCTCGCAACTTCTTCTGTAATAGAAGTATAACATATACAATTTTCCAGTCACTAACAAGTAACTGAGTTTCGAACAATTTACCACATCATGAAAAAATAAAAATCCTATTCGTTAAAAAAAATACATATTATTCCTAATCAACAAATTTAGTTTTATTTCGTAGACAATTAAAACACAAAACCACCGCACACTTTAAACACTCTTTAAAACACTCCAACTCCTACCAGCGTATGGTTACTAAATCTGATTCCGAATATATTTCCAATGACAGAACTTCAAAAAAAGCACAAAATAAAAAATTAGCAAAAACACATTTTTCATAAAAAAAAAATTCAAAAAAAAATACAACAGATCAGTTTGAAAAGAAAATGTTAAAATTCTAAGACGCCGCAGCGTAACGTAAAGAATTCTTAAAATAAAAGAGAAAAAACAAAAATAATAGTAGATATGTCTCAAGACCAGCTTCCAATTCTTCAATTAATACAAGTAAGAAATATATAAACGCAAAAAAAAATATAAAAAGGAATATTTAGCATAGATGAACTAAACTTGTCTTTAAAAAAGCGAAATGATTATATTCATTTAAATTAAAAAATAAACCCATTAAAAACCCAAACAAACA
>JAPEVW010000082.1:635000-642500 GCA_027921565.1 Artemia sinica | reverse complement strand
CAAGGCTAGGAAACGCTCTTCGTCCATCCCACCCTTTACAGCTTTACTCTGATCAGTTCAATAAATTTCCTTCATCATTCAGATGGATTTATTCAAACTTAATAAGCACTAAATTAAAAGAATTGTGACTAGTCAGGTGTTAAAAGTATATATGAAGACTAAAGTCTTAAGTTTATACAGCACAAACTTACTGCAAGTTTGGTGCTACCACGGCACTGTGAGAAAAACTGAACAAGAATGTTAAAGCAAATGCCTCTATAAATATTTTAATCTGACACTATTTTCAGGAGTTATGGGCTATTACATTTCTTAGTATTGGACGTGATCGGCTCTTATTAGGTTGCTAGCTACCGCTGCAACCCGGATAGACATTGTATAATAGCGGCAAGTAATATCAAGAAATTATCCTTTTTTTTTCCGTTGATTATATGCTCTCCTTTTTTTTTGTTTCATTTTTTGTGCGCAGGTAATAAACAAATAAATTTACCCTATCCTCATGTGCCTTAAGAAAAAAAAATCTCCCATTTTCATTTTTTAAGTCCAAGTGTTAAGTTGATTCGTTGCAAAGCATTTATCTTTGGCTTCTTTGCAGCTGTTCGGAGGTGACGTTATTAAATCCGTTGTTAAAACCTTATTATTCATTCCAAGTTTTTCAATTTAAAGCTCACATAGGCAATATGGAGCTAAAGATAAGTCGTATTACCTCTCAAATTCCTCTAAATTGTCATACATGACTTGTAATGAAGCAAATTACACAGTATAATGGTGATGTTTTTAGACTCAATGATGCCGTATATAAAGTTTTAAGAGAAGAAAAGCGTGGTTTTTGAAATTGGAGAGGAAGATTCGTGCAACTTTTCACTTTTAGATTAATAAGTGAGAAGTGCCTGAGTTATCAAACAGTTTTGTTCCTCAGTTTTATAGATTATGAGCAAGCGTTTGATTTTTGTTGATTGAAGAGCTTCAGTGAAGGTCTTATCCTTGTAGGGTATGCCAGATACATACGCTAAAAATGACTAGCACAATATACGAGAATAACATGGCTGCAGAAATGACATTAGTAGCTGTTTTTAAACAGTTTTGGAATCAGGAGTAAAGCAGGGTTGCCTTCTATTGCCATTTATATAGATTATTTTGATGGATTTTGTCCTAAGGAACAAAGATAAAGGCTGCGGGAGAGCATCAAATCAAATGGGAAAGTAACATTCTCCTGGACTTAAAATATGCTGCTGATTTGAGTGTCCTAGATGAAAATATTAGTAAAATTAAAGATTTCTTGAAGGTTACAAGAGTTCAGTGTGCATGAATAGGTTCGAAAATTAACCTTAAGAAGACCAGTTCACTTAGATTGGTAATAAGTAAAGGTGAAGAGATGCTATTGGGTAAATAGAAAATCAATCAAATGGATAGCTTCATGAAACTAGGTATTAGTAAAGATGATGTATGCAGTGAAAAATTTAAAAGCATAATAGCCAAGGCCAAGGGTATTATTCATAGTTGAAAAGGTTTGGAAGAATTGGAATATAAGTCTGGGAAACCAAAAATTATAATGATGCAAGCTACAGTAATGACAACGGTCAAGTATGGCTCTAAAACTTGGTTGCTCCGAAAGTTGGAGGAGGCTTTGTTAGATGTTTTTGAGAGGGATTGCCTACGGATTCGTTTTGGTACCCGTCTGACTGGCCCTATTTCAAACAACATGATATACAAAAAATATGATTCTATCCCAATTCATAGGGTTGTAATGAAAAAGGTTGAGGTTGCTAGGACACATTCTGCGGGTAAGGATAATAAATTGTCAAAAATCGTCCTTTCTGGCCAATTTATCTAGGGGCAAACAAAAAGCAGGTCGTCCCCAATAGGAGTGAGAAGAGGTGGTTAAGAACTTGGAGTTTTTGGGAGGGTGTAAAGGAGGCTTAGGATAGATTGGGATGGAGGAGCCTACGTAGCTATGGTGACCTCAAGCGGCTTGGTGTTGCAGTGAGTTGTTATTAGTAGTGAGTACTTGGACTTAACAAATGAAAATGGGAGATTTTTTTTTTCTTAAGGCACATGAGGATAGGGTAAATTTATTTGTTAATTACCTGCGCCAAAAAAATGAAACAAAAAAAGGAGAGCATATAATCAACGGAAAAAAAAGATAATTTCTTGATATTACTTGCCGCTATTATACAATGTCTATCCGGGTTGCAGCGGTAGCTAGCAGCCTAATAAGAGCCGATCACGTCCAATACTAAGAAATGTAATAGCCCATAACTCCTGAAAATAGTGTCAGATTAAAATATTTATAGAGGCATTTGCTTTAACATTCTTGTTCAGTTTTTTTCTCACAGTGCCGTGGTAGCACCAAACTTGCAGTAAGTTTGTGTTGTATAAACTTAAGACTTTAGTCTTCATATATACTTTTAACACCTGACTAGTCCACAATTCTTTTAATTTAGTGCTTATTAAGTTTGAATAAATCCATCTGAATGATGAAGGAAATTTATTGAACTGATCAGAGTAAAGCTGTAAAGGGTGGGATGGACGAAGAGCGTTCCTAGCCTTGTTGGCTTAGTTATGTGGCGAGCCCTTTGCATGACTACTATCAGCGTATCTGAATTTACTATTTTTATAACAAACAGGAAAGTAAATTTATTGCTCATGAATTAATTTTTTGATTTAATTATTCTTTATTATTAATACTGAAGCAGATGTGCGTTAATTGCTCATAATTTAGTCGATAAGAGCCGAAGAAATTTAAACCATACAAAAGAAGAATTTTTAAGTGACTGAACGCAGGCACTGTTTCCAAAAAAGAAATTTTTACTATTTTTTTTTAAGCCAAGCTGAAACTCATTAATCTTGTTCTGGCAAATATTCTATCTTTTGAATTTTACAAGGTTTTTAGCACAAATACCCATAGTTAAAAAACTCTTTAATTTTGCAGAGCATATGAAAACTTGGGTAGCTAACAAACAGATAATCGAAAGAATACTAATAAAACTGGAATGGACTCAACCGACGATCAGCAGAATAAAATTTTGGATAGATATGTGAAAATTCAGTTAACAAGTGGTACTTACTCAATGGCTATAAAATAATGCTGCATGTCATAAAAAGGAGGCCTAAGTACTTTGTTACATTTTCATCTGATACTGTGTGTGTGTGTTTGTGTGTGTGTTTATGTGTCCTGTGCGTGTGTGTGTGTGTGTGTGTGTGTGTGTGTGTGTGTGTTTGTGTGTGTGTGTGTGTGTTTGTGTGTGTGTGTATTTGTGTGTGTGTGTTTGTGTGTCTGTGTGTCTTTGTGTCTGTGTGTCTGTGTGTCTGTGTGTCTGTGTGCCTGTGTGTCTGTGTGTCTGCGTGCCTGTGTGCCTGTGTGTCTGTGTGTCTCTGTGTGTCTGTGTGCCTGTTTGTCTGTGTGTCTGTGTGTCTTTGTGTCCGTGTGTCTGCGTGTCTGTGTGTATGTGTGTCTGTATGTCTGTGTGTCTGTGTGTCTGTGTGTCTGTGTGTGTTGTTGTTGTGTGTGTTATTGTTGTCTGTGTGCGTGTGTTTTGCGCGTGTGTGTGTTTGTGTGTGTGTGTGTGTTTGTGTGTGTTTGTGTGTGTGTGTATTTTTGAGTGTGTGTTTGTGTGTGTGTGTGTGTGTTTTGTGTGTGTGTTTGTTTGTGTGTGTGTTTGTGTGTGTGTGTGTGTTTGTGTGTTTGTGTGTGTTTTGTGTGTGTGTGTTTGTGTGTGTGTGTGGTGAGACTTATCTTTTAGTTGGTAAGCCATTTTAATTTTTTACCTCTTTCATCAATAATCGATCCAAACGTATTTGTACAAAATATTGTGTAGCTACGATCTCCTCCAATATTCCCTATAGCTTATGGCTCAGAAACCTGTCTGGTTTGACCCAGAAACATGTATGGTAGGTTTTATTTGCCCTGAATGTAAAGATGCTTTACTGCTCCTTTGGTAATGTTTAATATGGTAATTTGTGTTGCATTTGATGTTTACTCGAGAGTATGGCATCCTGTAAGAGTGGGAGCTGGTGGTGGAAGTGTCGACAAAAGGTGATCACTACCATCTAGGACTTGGTGTTTCTTGGCATTTTTCTTCTTCTTAATTGTGTACATCTCAGAAACTGAGACCAAACAATTATTGACCAGTGTTCAGTTTCCACTCTTTTAATTGCCCATATTCTTTGGTTTAAACGGCGCTATCTTTGTTCTATCATTTTAATGTTTTCTGTTTCTTTTTTCGAAGTTGCAAAAAAAAAAATTCATAGATTAATTGCGAGGCTGTATAAGGAGGTATCGGTTTGAACCCATCCACCATTAATTTTTTGTCTGGCTAGGAAAAAAAAAGTAAAAAAATGCATATGGCTGAATAATAATTCGTTTTTTAATTGTGAAGTTTTTTGTGCCGTTACCCCACCTTCCTGAACAAAAATGCTGGATACACCCTTGTTTCAATTTTTTTAATGCGGTAGTTTTTTTCTCACTTACAGAAATACTTATAGATTAGACCTTTTTTTATATGAAAACAGCTTTTGCCGTACTTTAGGAGGACGCAAAAAAAAACAAATTTGCAAACAAAAACCGGTCATTACAACAGCCGAAAAATCATGCTTTTTTTTGGTTTTCTAAAAGTTGAGTGTAGGAAAACGGTTTTGAAGTACTGCCGTCAAGATTGTATTTTCAAAATGCATTTTATAATAGTAATTTTCATTCTCCTAAACATACATTGCGGTCAAGGCTGTATCTAGGATTTTCCTTCGTGGGGGTGGGGGGTATTATCCTTTGTAGGAAGTCACATACTCAAAACAAAAAAAAACGCATAAAAAATTTAGCTTTATGCATTTTTTGCTACATTTTTACGAGTCAGATAAAAAGGTCTGGTTGGGGGGGGGGGTCAAACCTGGTATCCGTTCAATATTTTTATAAAACAGTTTCTGAAATACGATAAATTATGTTTAATAACGATACGCCATGTCAACAGTAAATCCTTTCATCTACGGCCTTTAAGTAAAGAAAAAAACTTGCTTGTTAAGTAATATATAAGGCTTTTGAATTTTGCTTGCGAATGATTCTGAAAGTGTGTATAATTCGGAGGGAATGGCTTATTTGTTTATTTGGGTTTTTAATGGGTTTATTTTTTTTAATTTAAATGAATATAATCATTTCGCTTTTTTAAAGACAAGTTTAGTTCATCTATGCTAAATATTCCTTTTTATATTTATTTTTTTTGCGTTTATATATTTCTTACTTATATTAATTGAAGAATTGGAAGCTGGTCTTGAGACATATCTACTAGTATTTTTGTTTTTTTTTCTCTCTTATTTTTTAAGAATTCTTTTACGTTACGCTGCGGCGTCTTAGAATTTTCACATTTTCGTTTCAAACTGATCTGTTGTATTTTTTTGTGATTTTTTTTTTATGAAAAATGTGTTTTACTAATGATTTTATTTTGTGCTTTTTTTGAAGTTCTGTAATTGGAAATATATTCGGAATCAGATTTAGTCACCATACGCTGGTAGGAGTTGGAGTGTTTTTAAAGAGTGTTTAAAAGTGTGCGTGGTTTTGTGTTTTAATTGTCTACGAAATAAAACTAAATTTGTTGATTAGGAATAATATGTTTTTTTTTTAACGAATAGGATTTTTATTTTCTTATGATGTGGTAAATTGTTCGAAACTCAGTTACTTGTTAGTGACTGGAAAATTGCATATGTTATACTTCTATTACAGAAGAAGTTGCGAGAATTTGATAATCTAATTAACTTTAACTGTTATTTGTATTTGTGATTCCGATAACTGAGTACGCTTATGGTTTTGTTACTGGTAGTAATGATCAGATAAGGTGGGTTCCATGGCTTGTTCCTAATCAATTTATTTGTGTCTTAAGGTCCATCAAAAGGCCTATAGGAATTTGATAGAAGTAGAAATGGTGATAGTGCTAAAAAAACCGCATGTTTTTTAATTCTGGTGACTTTGTTTGACCGAAAGTTGGGTAACCACAGCCAGTAACATTTTTTTTAAGGACCTTAATCTTCATTCATCATGACAATAAGGTGAAATAAATTAAGGGGATCCTAGTCCTAGTATACTTAGTCGATCCGTAAATCAAGGAGGAAGTAAAGGGGCAAAAAAAGTGGTAGAGGAGGAAAGCCATGCAGAAGAAGACCTAGCTGCTGTGGCGACATAAGTGCATCATGATAGCCATTCAAAAAGAACTCTCCCAGGGCAGTCAGTGGAGAAATTAGAGTTCGCATCTTCCATTTGGTAGCCATCTCAGTCAAGTTCCTTCTTAAATTAGCAAACTACAACTGAATCAACAGCTCCAGCCGGCTATTCTTTATCTGAGCGTCAACAGCTGCTGAGTAGCTTGTCTCATCCCTGGCTTATAACTTTTATGTCTGCTCATTTGCCAGGATTTGAAATAAGATAAGATAAAATATCTTTATTTTTCCAAAGGCTATCACAAGCTCTAATAGAGCCAAATTTGCTTCATATGTCAAAAAGAAATAGACAAAGCAAAACGAAGAAACAAATAATACAGTAAGAAAAAGAAACACCAATCAAGCATAAAAATGTTCGATAAGAATTTAACAAATGGCTAGAATAGAAAGAAAAATAGAAGAAGAAGGGGTGGGGGGTAAAAGAAAATCACAGTCAAGAAGAAAAACATTGCCGAAATCGTGTTCAAGGTCAAATACATAAACATTTACAATTAAAGAAAGGAATACAATTAAAGGGGAAAAAAATTAAAATTAAAGGTCAAAAAAGAAATTTAACATAAATAAGTATCAACAAAAGGGAAAATAAAAGTAACAAAGATAAAGAGAAAACAAATGATGCATGATTATTGTGAACATACACAACAACTAAAAAAAATACGGGACGGAGGAGTTAATTTTGGTACAGAGCATAGTTCAGGGATTATTCAGGTGCGCCAAAATAAAGGGGATAAAACTTCCGAAACCTCTCAGTAACGGTATGGATAGGTGAATATGTTGGAATTGCCAAGGAAGCTAAGTGGGGGATACGGGGTCTAATGGGGTCATGTAAATCCGGAAAGATGTCCTCAGTATGAGGATTAGATATTGCGGATTTAGCAAAACGCAAACAAATTTGTACTCTCCTTTCTTTTAACGTGGTAATACCTGCGGATTTAAGGAGGAAGGAGTATGGAATTTTGGCTCTTTTTGTAGATGATCCTGAGCGAACGCTTTTGGACCGACTCAATTTTGTCACTAAGCTCCCTTGGAAGATGCGAATGCCAGACCGGACATGCATATTCTAATAGCGGCCTGATAAATGATAAATAAACACGGAGGGACTGCATGTTGGGGCAATTAAATTTGTTTAAAATTTTTAACATAGATAATGGCACGTTTGCTTTTTTAACAATATAAGAAACATGCATGTCCCATTTAAGATTATTTGAAATTGTGACACCAAGGAGTTTTTTAACTTTTTTCACAAGCATTTCGGGTGGGATAGGGTCAAGGAAAGCGGGAGTGGATTTCAAAAATTTATCG
>JAPEVW010000082.1:617500-632500 GCA_027921565.1 Artemia sinica | reverse complement strand
TGTCACTAGCTTGGGGGTTGGAGCAGCGGGGGTCACCAACATGTGAGCAGCCATCCACTCTCTTTTCAGCCTTCTACCTGGCTGCATAGGGGCTGGCAAGGATGGGGTTTGTGCAGGCAGCTGCAGTCTGGAAGGGATGTGGGTGGTTCTCGATTTGCTAGCTATCTCCAGTTGTTGTTGTATTGGAGTAGAGCCATTAGCTTTAGCTCTCTTTTGATGGGGAGGCAGACATTCTTCAAAATTGTCCTTAAAGAGAAGAAAAAATTTAGTATGGAACAATGATTCCCCTTTTTTACAGAAGAAAAAATTAGTTCTCCGCGCTGCATCAAATCCAATACAATGATTTAAAATATAGATCTAAAAAATAGTCAGCCATAAATATGATATAATTAAAAGCTAACCAAACACTAAACTTCAGTGTTGCGTGTCGGAATGATCACATTAGTTTTTCTTGTCAAAGGGTATACGTGTCTGCACAAAGAATCCCCTTCCCCCTTACTTTTCATGCGAAAAAAATAGTTTGTTTATCACCTTACAACGAAGGTGTTAGAATTGATACATTGCCCCCCTTCCCCGCCTTATATTTATATAAAAGCCTCTTAATCATCGATGAAACCCATTTGCTTTCATTAAATAGAATATCTCGTCTAATTTGGTCAAAAATACAATCTCTCTTTCAAAGTGTCTTGAATTACACAAACACATATGGCATTAATCCATAGTGATAAGAGAAGCGTGTGAAGTTTTTGTCTATGAAAATCACCCTTTTGTAAAAAGGTAAAACACAGGTGGTTTTATTTAAGCCCATAAAGAAAGCACATTTTTAAAAGCATGAACGGGAAAAGGAGATTTTTTGAACTATTTAAGAACTATTTTTAAGAACTATTTGTAATGAATGAATTAAACTTGTAATTGGGGGAAGATTGGGTTTACATAATGGAAAAAAGAGCGTATTTTACGTTTTCTACCGACTATAATCATCATATTGTAGAGTTTGTATTATTGAGGGGGGGGGGGTGGGGATATGCCCTGAATTTGAATTTACTAGTGGGGTGGTAAAATGATTTTTATTTGGAAATAAATTAAGAAAAATTACTAAACTGAACTTACATTGTAAATTGATGTATCCATAGCTTCAAAGTCAAAAATATCTGATGTGTGACCCATGATGTGTTAAAACATTATGAAGATTTAATCGTAAGGCATGAGTATTTTATACAAAATCTCAAGGACGAATGAACATCACTTCTTTTTATTTGAATCCAAATTACTGATCAAGTTATCGTATATGGAGTAACCTCCACTCTCTCTGATTGGTCATAAAAAATTGGTGTTGTCTCAAAAACCAGTCTGGTTGAAAACGTGGAGTTTAAGCAAACTTGTGTAACAAGCTAGACTTCAGGAACCAGTGGGGATTCCCCACTCGTACTGCTCACTTTTTACAATGTACATGTCAAACTGTTGTGTACACCATGTGAGGGAGTACTGACTCTCTTTGAAAAGGTGTAGAGCTTCCATAGAAATGTTTTCCTATAGCTTCCATAGAATGGCATGGTAATTCCTATAGCTTCCATAGAAGTATAGCTTACTACTCTACTCTCATGAGACCGAAATGCTGCTTGATAAATCAATCCAATATTTTGTATGCTGTTCAATTACTTCGCGGGTTATTAAAAATATTTAGTTTTACGCCTATATTTTTAAGATAATTTAATTGTATACTAAAGTTACTAATGTCACAACTGGTGTAAAACTAGGAAAAGCTTTATAGGTTCGTTTAGTGTTGTCAGGCGAAATACTCAATTTTGACTCTTAAATCAATAATCCTATTTTTTTTACTTGACTTTTGTGTTTTCAGTAAAGCGCTAGTTTTGTATAATCCTAAAAGCATAGGGAAACATAATTGGTTGGTTTATTTGTACTATTTTTATTATTATATATTAAATAGGCTGTGAAGTAATAATTTTTGTCCGTTTTAAATTTCAACTTCTCTCTTTACTTCCCTCGGAAAAAACTTGTTTTTTTTTTTTAAATTAATTCTTATAAGTAACAACCTGCTTGAAAAAGGATGGTATGAAGCGACTGAGCCAGGGCAGTCAAAATATATTTGATTCAATTCGTTTTGGTGCTGATTCTTGAATATTTTACGTTTTATAAAATTTAGGGGGCCAAGCAAGACACATCCAGAATATTAGTTCAGGGGAGGGGGTAAACCAAAAGTTTACAAAACACGACAAAACTTGCTTATATATTTCTATTGCTATTTTGCGAGTCAGACAAAACCTCAGCGAAGGGAGGAGGGCAAAACAGAGTAATTTCCACTGGATAAGTGTAGAGGAGAATGGGCCGGTTGGATGGTTTTTTTTAAATTGATGGGTAGATACCAGTTGAGCTTCACGATTCAGTAAAGGATTTTGTTTTTCCATGCATCAATAGACCTGTGACTAGGGACTCTTGAGCCCCCGCAACAGACGTATGGTCAAGGTGGACGGATTGCATTGGTCACCTTCAAAACAAAAACTTACTGCTGACCTTCTGCCGAAGAAAAATATTGTTGTACATCATGTGGCTTTAAAATGGATGTGCAACAACGGTTTCAACTCCACAAAGGTTCATAGAGCCCTCCAGTTTATTCAAAAACTATATCTGAAAATGTTTGTTGACACTTTTGTCAAGAAACGTTCTGAAGCCCAGACAAAAGCCAAAAAAGAAATTTATAGGCTCATTTTTAATTTGGCTTTTGGTAAAATGTGCGAGAGTGTTCGCAATAGGAATCGTTGTGACGTCGTGACCGATCCCAAACAATGTGCTCAAATTATTGCCGATCCAATTTACGCTTTCTATACAATCATTGGCCCGGACATGGTACTATTGAATAGAAAAAAAAAGAAGCATTGTATTAAATAAAAATATTGCTGTAGGCAGTGCGATCTTGGAGATCTCTAAAAAGCTCATGTTGGAATTCTACTACAATTTGGCTAGGGTAGAGTGGCCGAAGAAGGGGCAAGTAGAGGTTTGCTACGGGGACACAGATTCTTTACTGCTAAAAGTAAAAACCCCAAACCTACTTGATGATTTGGCGCACGGTGTAATCATCAGCTTGCGGATGGACTACACTAATTGGAGTCGGCTTTACCCAGAGCTAGTGAAACGTTCGGGTGCCAAATAAATTTTTGTTTTTTTAAATCAGAAACGGGAAGCAACATGATTCCCGTGGTATGTTTTTGTAAGCCTGAAGGTGTACTTTATACAGACACACGGCGAGGAAATCAAAAAACGTCACAAAGGAGTACTCACACGCTATGTGGATAAGAATTTCAACATGGACATCTATAGGATGTTTAAGACAGATCTTACAAAAGGTACACAGACGTAGGCCGTAAAATTAGTATGCAATAGTAAGGAACAACTCAGTGCTAATACAAACTTATCAAACCAATTTCTTGCTATTTCAATTCTCCACTCATTTTTTTATCGAAAGGTGCAACCAGCCTTGCCAGCGCTTTGAAATAAACTGTACCAGTTTGCTGAGTAAATTTTTACCGCAAGAGATTAATTTATACCAAGGGGCTATCGACTGTCAGATTCATATACATCGGGTGCCGTGTGCCAAGGGTGGCGGATTGCGCCAGGCGTGGTGGAGCTATTTCATTGTGGCGAGACTATGCCAAGCATGGTGATGTGCACCAGACCTGGTACAAAGATGTGCAGTTAACGAACATAACGAATTAGGGATGCATGATGCGTATTCCATCTTTATTGGTTTAGTTAATATTAATTTAGTAGAAACTAATGAGCTAGTAGCCTACCGGTATCATAGTCTAAAAACAAAATCGTTTATAAAACTTTTTTTTATTTCGAGTTTAAAAAATTATATAGGCTTATTGAACACTAGTAATACTAAACATTGTCATATTTAGTACACCTTGAACCCACCTGCCAAGCAGCGTTGCCAACGCTTTGAATGAAACCATAGGCCATCAGTTTTTCCGACTAAAATTGTATCGCAAGAGATTAATTTGTGCCACCTGAACAGCAGGTTAAAAATTTACCATAACAAGACGAAAATTTTCGATATACAGAAAACTTGAAAGATATACGTAAAACCAAAAATCAACGAAAAATTCGCTTTTACCTAAAAAATTCCACTGTACCGTAATGTATCGGGGGACCTCTAAAATGTTCCAAAAGAGGTAGAACTGTACTGCAATGGCAACGCTGGGCACGACTGATGTGACTGGGGCATTATTCTCATTAAAGAGATAACGAGTTAAATCATGTAGAGTTGCTACTTTTACTTTCGACAGGTGCAGGGTTGCCACCGGTGATACTTTAGTGTCACTTTTGACACTTTTTATAAGAAATGGCACTTTTTGGGACACCTTAAACACTATTAGGACACTTTTTAGCAAAAGTAGCACTTTTTTTTTTGCTAAGTAGCACTATTTTACAAAAAGAGAAAATTTTTTCAGACAAAAAACCGGAAGGAAAACTGTCAATGTAGATATGCATCGATATCCTTTTTCTGTCAGTTAAGAATCTTATCTTACTCCGCGCTCGGCAATTATTGGATGCAAGAATCTTTCTGTGCGGTGAAAAACATAAACGTGTTTGTCTCTATCTGTGTGTGTGAAATTTTTATATTCTTATTCTTATCACTGATAAGCGAAGATCATCTAGTGATCTTCGGTACGAAAATACTTGGCAATGAAGAGGACAGAGATAGACATTTAACTGCAATGGGGTGGAGAAGCCTTCGGTTGTTTAGTTCAACTATTTTGTGTTGTTGCAATAATTTTAAGGTCATAGACGATAAGTCAGTCAAGCAGTTTGCAATTCTTGAGTGGGTCCGAATTCAATTTTTATGTTTAATTAGTTGAGGGTGGACTACAATTCAAAGAAGAAAAGAGCAAGAAAAGCTAAGAGTGTATTTTGCGCCACTATGTTAATAGCTGTTACTATTTTAACCAGTCACTGGGCCAGTGACTGCCTAACTTTGCGCATCTTGACATCGATTTCCGTGACTGGAGCTCTTGAAGCCCAGTGACTGAAAAGCTCACTGGTGACATCACACAACGGCTCAGCAACGCAAAAACATCCACTGAGCTCACTGGTGTCCCACAAGAATATCTAGTGACCTCTTCAGTGACTGGGCCAGTGACGCAAAAATGCGCTCTAACATTTTCGTTCATATTTTTCATATTTTTTTTTTTTTCTTTGAACTCTTGGCAATGGACAAATGAATATTCATACATAACCCATCATTCTAAAAAAAAAATTGATACCAAAACTTCCATTATCTTTAATCCTATGCAATCTTAGCAAAAATTACAATCTAATTTCACCTTTTTTTTCTTACTTAAATTTATGTTACATCATTACATAAATTGAATTAGGACGCAATTCCTCATTTTAGTTATTTTATTCCCACTAATATTTGATTGTAATATGTGCTTTCACGCTGATATACTAAATGCTCGTTTTTTTATTATAAAGGTGCTTTCATATTGATACTTAAATACTAGTTGACTGTTCCTATGCCCTAGTCCCTGGAGACATCGTGAAGAAAAATTTACTGGGAGTGGCGAGAGTTCTCGTGAAACTTATTCTATTCAGGTTGTGATAAATAGATTAGATGATATAGCTGTCTTATTGTTTTTTCACTAGTTTTTGCCAAATAAATTATTTGGAAGAGTTAGAGTCTGAACCACTAATAGTTGTGTTTATCATAGGGTTTCATTCAAGCACCTGAATGCACTGTAATAATTCAGATAGTCTATTTTATGGAAAAATTGGATGAAAAACTATATGTAGACGAGTATTGCTGTCCTTTTTTTCCGTTTTCTCAAAAGAAAAAAAAATGAAGGTTTTTCCTCTTTTCTTTTTCCGTTCCTTTTTCACGCTAAGAATAAGACTGCTCAGAAGAAAAAGAGAAGAAAGTACTCTGTGGGACGAGTTCCCATTTTATACAGTAAGCACCATTTGTGTTTAGCGGGTTTTTAGGAGGGGGGCTGGAAAGTTGACAAGAGTGGAAGTGCTGTGCAAAGCCGGAAATCAGCACCGACTAAGTAAAATCAAAATTTCTTTTTTATAGTTGATAGATGGCATTAGATACGACATTTCACGTTGGAGAATTTAAAGATGCGGGAAACCACGCGGGGATGATCCCAAGCGGATTGGCAAATTCTTGGAAAATGACACTTTTTATATAAAATTGACACTATTTTGCCATCCAAAGTGGCACCAAAAAACTGGCCGAGTGGCAACCTTGGACAGGTGTTCTAAAGTTAGGTCAATGACGGAGAATGTACATGTTTGTTTGCTCTTTCCATTGCGGCATAGCCATTATTTTAATTAGGGTTTAGCTAATACATACCAATACATACACAGTAGATAGGTAATGGATAAAAACCCTGGAATTTTCTTGTGACATAAGAGAGATCGTAAAATATTTTATTGTCCCGGCTTCCAAAAATAATGGAAAGCATGTATAAAAACAAGAAATATTCCGAAAATCACTTTAACTGTTTTTCAAATATTTAAAGAATTACTTAGATTAAATGGAGCATTAAAAACCACAATATTGAGAAAGTATTACAGACAATTCAACGATGTTGTTATCAAACAGCTTTGGCGTGTTCGAAAAAGCTCTCTAAAACCCGCCAAAAAGTCTAGGCATTAGCTGGAAATAAAATAGTTTTAAAGATTTATTCGATCAAAACTTTTATCACGATTTAATTAGTTTTATATTAGTTTTACTAGTCTAAAAACACGACAAATTTTTTCTTTGCTTTTCTTCCCTTTTAGATGAATAAAATACCAATTGGAAAAACAAATACTGAACTAAACTATCTGTTTAGTTTTAGGCAAAACGCAAATAACGCTCTAGCCTTTTATATACATGTCACTGGCAGATCCAGGGGGGCGTTGGGGACCCCGGGTCCCCCAAGATTTCTTTCTGGCACCTTCTTTCACTGTTTTCCACCCCTTTCTTTAGATAAATTTGTCAATTTGGTGAATCATTGGCACCTTTGTCACATTGCCCCCCCCCCCAAATATTTTGCTCATTGGCGCCCATGTCATATTGGGCCTTTCTCAATACTTACTCTAGATTCGCCCCTGATACATGTTGAACCCTCAACACCAGAGAAAAATTGGTATTTTAATTTGTTTCTTTAAACAGCATATGTCAGTACTTACTACTACCTTAAAGTATTCTTCTTCTTTTATTTCTCTTGACAAATCCGTGTAAAATCAGTAATCCCCCTTCTGTGAAAATGGTAAAACTCAAGGTTGTTTTTAATTTTTTACTTGTACAGTGGTGGATTCAGGGGGCGCGAGGGGACGCGCGCCCCCAATAACGTAGTCTAAAATAGTGTAATTTACCTAATTAACGCAAGTTTGCGTTAATTAAACTTACTCCTAACGCAAGTTTATTGGATCAATTTATTTTGCCCCCACTTAAAAAAAAGTCCTGGATCCGCCCCTGCTCTTGTCACATCAGGTTCCCCAGCGGACATTTGGCTGGTTCTGAAATCTTTCACGACTGCCTTCCGACACTTCGGCTCGGATTCTTTACAACTTCAAATAAAACCGGTAGTGGCCGGAAACGTCCAAGAGGAAGACCCCAAGTTCCGAGGGAATGAAAGTCTCGGAAATTCCTAGACCAGGCAGGAATTTTGCTGTCCGATGCAGAGGCCCTTGCTGCTGACTGTCCCTCATGGAGAAGGCTGACGATGCTCTCAACGCTAAACCGGCATGAGGATTAAGTAAGTAAGTTTTTTGTTTATTCAGTTATGGTGTTAACAATCCTTGGCTTAGTCTCACGTGGAATAGAAGCTCAAGATCCTTCCTAGAAATCCATCGCCCCAATCTTCTAGCTGCTCTGAGTTTTCTCAGCATGGTAACACAAAAATCAATAAGATTCTCATTTTAAAAGCCAGTTGATTTTAAGCCATTTTGATTGTTTTCCGCCAAATGAGTAATGTCTTCTGTTCCTTTAACTTATTCCAGCAAACTTACACATGTTTTTTGTGGTGAAGTATGGTAAAGTAGTTGGACAGTGTGAAGTAAAAAAAAAACAATTCTTACTACGGTACATAATATGCAGAATAATTGTACCTAACACATTAAGCATGCAAACCCGCTACACTTACCCCCCCCCCCACCTAATGTGCAAATAAATAGCCCAGATTGTTTCTAAATGTTATATTCTTATCTAACTTTGGTATATTTCGTTAGGATTGAGCTTCAGAGAAACACATCAGAAGAATATTAGGCAGGGGCTATATCATACAAGTACCGAAAAATCACAAAGTTCCCCTTTTCAAAGGAAATCCTAAATGCATACTACTGCTTCGATGTGGATGCAGCTTGATACACTATAATCAGCATTTATTATCCAACAGCCCATTCATACAAGACAAGCATAGGTGCACACCGATGAAGTCAAAGTCAAGGTCCTCAGCAGCCCGAAAAATCAAGAGGAATTAAAATTTAAAATAATTTTGAATAATTTAAATAGTTTATTTAATTTAAAACAAAATTTGAATAAAACTTTAAACATTCAACATGTGAAATATTAGAAATGTCTCGTAAAAATCTCTGGTGTTTTCACTGTTGATTTTTTTACATATATAACCTTCCCTCAACCTCCTTAAAAGTGTCTGCAAAGAGGCATACATAAATTGTCATAATTTTGAAAAGAAGAAAATAATAATTAAGAAAACTTATTCGTCAATTAATATAGACTTATTCGTCAATTAACATAGACTTATTCGTCAATTAATATAGACTTATTCGTCAATTAATATAGACTTATTCGCCAATTAATATAGACTTTTTCGTCAAGACAAACGAATCAGTAAGTTGAACTACCGCTTGAAAACATGGACTATTCTCAACAGTACAGAAATGCAGAGAAATATAAACCCAGAACCCAGCGCTTTACACTCGCCAACTATGACAAGACCCAGTTTATAAGACTCCAAACAGGAATGTAACGAGACTGAGGATTGTGACTTTTTGTAAATTCTTTTACGGTTGAAATATCATTTATGTTTAAACATTTTTCCGTTTTGTTTTCATTTGTTTTCAAATAGCTTGTGATAAAGAAGTTTAAGTAAGGAGCTACTAGTATTACTAACAACTCACCGAAACACCAATCTGCCTGAGGCCAACAAAGCTACGCACACTCATTCTCTATCCCAATTTGTTCAAAGCTTCCCTCTTTACACCCCTCTCCCAGAAGTTCAATTTCCCTTAAATCCTTCTAAGTCCTCCTCTGCCCAATTTGGAGACGACTGCTTTTGGTTTGGCCATAGATGTTTGACCAAAAAGAACGGTTTTCAGCAATCTGTCATTCTTCATCTGCAGAACGGGTCCTAGCCATGTCAACCTTTTTTCATTGTAGCCCTAGAAAGCAGGATAGAACTTTTTTTTTGTACAGCTTACTGTTTAAAATATGGTTAGCCAAACCGGTATCCAAAAGAACCCGTAGACAATTCTTTTGGAAAACATCTAACACATCCTCCTCCGTCTTTCGGGTCGCCCACGTTTCAGAACCCCAGTTTACCACGGTCATCACTGTAGCTTCCAATATTCTGATCTTGGTCCTCAGACTTATCTGCGTATACTCTTCCAAACTTCTTACAACTGTGAAAAACACCCTGGGCCTTGGCTATTTAACATCTTCACTTTCTCCATCATCTTTTAATAATATAATCTGGGTAAGTGACGCTATCTACTTGATCGATCTTCTCGTTCCCCAAGATCACCTCAATTAATTCAAAGTCTCAGCAACTTCGTCTTCTTAACATCAATTTTCAAACCTATTCCTGCACCCTGAACCCTCAAAACCTCCAAAGAATCATTCATTTTGCTTCCATTTTTATCTAGGACACTCAAGTCATCAGCATAATCAAAGTCATAGGAGAGTTTTACTTTCCCATTTGATTACGTGCTCTCCCATAACCTCTGTCGTGTTCCTTCAGACAAATTCCTATCAAAGTAATCAGAGAAGCCCATTGGAGAGGTTTTAAAATCCTATCAACAGAAATGTAGAATTTTGTACTTTCTTTCCCCATGAAGAAAGATCACGGATGCGTGTTTATTTTGTTCATTGTTTTTGTTTCCCCAGAGGCTTTGTATCAAAATAAAGGCCCTAAAAAGTCGGGAGAGGGATCACTTGAACGAAAGCAAAGAGTTCTAGAACCCTTGTTAAGTGGCTAAAACGATTGTACCACGTGAAAGTGGCATATTCTGCCATTTAACGGCACCAAACTACGATTTTGCCCCAAAGAGGACCAATTTGCTATCGATCGAAAATTCTGAAATCACCAATCGATTTCGAAGTATCAAAAAATATACATTGAGCTTCCTAATTGCAGAGCAAACCATGCCACACGGTGCGCATTTGCAACAGAAAAGTCACACAGCCCATATAAGATAAATGGCAACATAGACATTTATTTTAATGTTTCATTTAACTCGTCCATCTAATTTTTCATAAAATTATGTTCAGTGATGTATAATTGCACATCACTACTACTACTACTAACAACTCATCGCAGCACTAAGCCGCCTGAGGCCAACACAGCTACGCACGCTCCTCCTCCACCCCAATCTATTCAAAGCCTCCCTTTTTACACCCGCCCACGAAGTTCCCATTTCCTTTAAATCTTTCTTTATGACGTCCTCCCACCCCAGACGGGGACGACCTGCTTTCCGTTTAGCCCTAGATGGTTGGCCGAAAAGAACAATCTTCGGCAATCTGTCATCCTTCATCCGCACAACATGCCCTAACCACCTCAACCTTTCTTTCATTATAGACCTAGAAAGCGGTATTGAACCACATTTTTCGTATAGCCTATTGTTTAAAATACGGTCAGTCAGCCGGGTACCCAGAACAATCCTTAAGTAATTTCTCTGGAAAACATCTAGCAAATCTTCATCCGCTTTTCGGAGCGTCCATACTTCAGAGCCATATTTGACCACTGTCATCACTGTAGCTTCTAAAATTCTAATCTTGGTTTGCAGACTTATCTTCCTATTCTTCCAGACTTTTTTTTTAACTGTGAAAAAACACCCTGAGCCTTGGCTATTCAATTTTTAACATCTTCACTGCTCCCACCATCTTTACTAATAATACTACCAAGGTAAGTGAAACTGCCCACCTGATCAATCTTTTCATTACCCAACGTCACCTTTTCATCTTCACTTATTCCTAGCCTTAGTGACTTAGTCTTCCTAACATTAATTTTCAAACCAATACTAGCACCCTGAGCTCGCAAAACCTCTAAGACTTCATTCATTTTGCTCACACTTTCATCTAGGATGCTTAAATCATCAGCATAATCCAAGTCCAGGAGACTTTTTCCTCCCCATTTGATTCCGTGGTCTCCCATTGCCTTTCCTGTGCTCCTTAAAACAAAGTCCATCAAAATAATCTATATAAAGGGGGATAGAACACAACCCTGCTTAACTCCTGATTTAATACAAAACCAGCTGCTAACCTCATTTCCTACCTTAAGCGCAGCAGTGTATTCTCATACATAGCACTAATCACTTTAATGTATTTGTCTGGTATACCATACAAGGATAAAACCTTTACTAAAGCTCCTCTATCAACAGAATCGAACGCTTGCTCATAATCTATAAAACTGAGGACCAAAGGTGTTTGAAAACTTAGGCACTTCTCAATTATTAACCTAAGAGTGAAAATTTGGTCAAACACATCCTCTACCTTTTCTAAAACGGCACTGCTCTTCTCTTAAAACTTTGTCTACGGCATCTCTCAGTCTAAAAAGTATCATATTACTAAGCAATTTGCTACCTACAGAGACCAGAGTAATGCCTCGATAATTACCACACTCACTTTTATCACCTTTCTTATAAAGTGGCTTAATTAAGGTTTTCCTAAAATCGTTAGGTACTTCCCCTTTTTCAAAAATCATATTCATAATCTTCAATAACTTATTTCTAACCTCAGAGCCACCATATTTAAGAAACTCATTTACTACCCTATCAGCACCTGGAGCCTTATTATTCTTTAATCCCTTTAGTACTGTTTCTAATTCCTCCTCACAAAACAAATCTTCCTTCACATCCAAGGTATCACAAACTTTTTTCATTTTCCTCTATATTTTTTCCTGCAACTCTATCTCGGTTAAGCAAATTCTCAAAATGTTCGGCCCATCTCGCTTTAGCTTTTGCCTTATCGCTAATTGCCACCCCATTCCTATCTTTAACTGGGACAAGTCCTGATTGACTACTACCTCTCAATTTGTTAACGTGCCAGTACAATATTTTACTATTATGCTGTCTAGCTGCATCTTCTAAATCCTCGGCAATTTTATCCATGGCCTCCACTTCACACCTCCTTAGTTCATATTTAAATACTTTCTCCACTTTCTTTACATTTCTTTTGTTTTCATGTGATCTATCACTCAGATAATTCTTGTACCAGTCCTTTCTCCTTTCTATTAAACTTAAAGCTTTTTCACTAATATTCTTAGCTGCAGTTCTAGCTTTCTTCCCTAATACACCTTCAGCAACTTCACAAATTATTTTTCTAAAATTATTCCAACCATCTTCCACATTATCAAATTTTAAACTCTTAAGTTTAGTATTCAACTGTTCCTGGAAAGTTTCTCTCAAATTCTCATCCTGGAGTCTACTAACATCATAACTTCCCGGGAGGTAAGTACCCTTCCGATATTTCAACTTTAAATAATTAACCCTTGACACTATTAGATGGTGATCTTTACTTTTAACATCAATAACAGCACTCCTATATACCCTGGTATCTTGTATTGATCCTGCCAGTCTTCGGTTTACTATAACATAATCAATAAGGTTTGCTGTCTTACCATCACGTGAATACCATGTTAGCTTATGAGCCATTTTATGACCAAAACACTGTATTGGTTATAACTAGATTGTAATACCTACAAAAATTGCAAAAGTCTGTATCTATTACTGTTTTCTTTTCCTACACCAAATTTACCTAAGCTGGGATACCATCTATCCTTATTTCTACCAACCTGGGCGTTAAAATCTCCCAGCAATAACATCATATTTCTACCTGGGACCTTGTCTATTTGCTCCTGTAACTGTAAGTAAAATTGATCTGAGTCACTAGTATCTCCATCAGTCGGTTCTACAGGGGCGTATACTACTATAACTGATACCTTGAACTTTCTAGTCATAAAATGAGCAATTAGTATTCTATTATTAATACCTTCCCAGCCTAAACAAGACTTAGCAGCTTCCTTATTCATCATGAGCCCTACTCCCTGTCTATGTAACCATCCTTCCTGCCTGAGTAAACAAATTCTATATCACCTAATTTCATGCTTCCTACCCCTGGGATATGAGTTTCTGAAACTCCTAATAAATCCAGTTCGAATCGTCTGAATTCGTCAGTCAAAATGTTGATACGATAGTCATTTTTTAATGTCGTAACATTCCAAGTTCCAATTTTCATGTTCTTTAAATCATTGAAATTTTTTTTCGCCTCAGGAAAAACAATGATCCCGGATACCAGTGCAGGACGGGGATCACATATCTTCTCAAGTCTACACCGAAGTGCTTAAGCCGGCTTAGAACCAGACAGCAAGAAGTTCCTGGGACCTCCATGAATGGAGGCTTTGTGCAATCCTGGGCCCATCTTGGTCACAACATGGTTTTCAGCGCTTGGTGATGCTCTTCTATCAACAAGAGTCGAAATCCTGCACAGACAATCTCAAGCCTATTACCTCCGACTCATTATATATTCATGCCTACAAATATTATGCTAATACGGGGAGGCAACCCGTAATAGATAAATTAGCTAGGAAGAGGTTTTTCAGCCAAAGACGCCCATCAAAACATACCAATCCAGAAGAATTGTCCATTAGTCAGAATCCCGTGCGAAGGCTGTGTCGTTTACTAGGCTATAATTTCCTCGAGGGGCGCCACTCCTCAAGTAGGAATAGAGTTGACCGCAAGGTCCCCAGTCTTGCAGGTACCCCGAAAAGGTCGAGGCAGCCCTTTGCAGAGGCCGTTGTCCATAGATCTGGATCTTACGCCCTGCCACAGTTGTCCTCCTATAGAAGATCCTCCGCGATGGTGTCCTGCATCACCATGCAATTTGACTCATTGCTGGGAGAAGGTTCGCAACTCAAGGAACTTGTGGATAAACCAGTGGGCCCTTTTGAGTGTACATTTGAGGGACCTTCTTCCTCCTCCGCCTGTATTTATGACCTCGGGCAAGGGTGCCCCAGATTCTATTATGGACCCCAGGGACATGGTTAAAAGGGGACAGGGGTATTTGTGTAGGTTGAGGGAGGGGGCAGATACCTCAAAGAGTGCATTTCAATGCCCAGACGCTCCATGAGTCTTCAAATGAATATAGAAAGAGACGTGTCTGGGGGAAGTAGGAATTAATCTCACATCCCCCTTCATTTAGATTAAGCCTATATAAGGGTGCTATGGGGTGACAACTCCCTTCATATTGCAGAAAATTGTTTCTGACAATTATTTAAAAAAATATTTAAAACAGAAATTATTCTGTATATGAGGGGGGTTGCCCCATACTCAACCCCCCTGCTCTTTACGCTAAATTTTGATTTTTGGTCCCAATGTTTTAACAACGACTACCCAAAGACAAGGAAGAAGTGAATAAAAATATATGTTCAACCCCGATAAAACTTTAGCATAAACAGCGAATGTTGGAGAAGGGTAGAGCCCCTCATATACGAAAAAATTTCTGCTTGTTTTTAAGTTTTAATGTCACTACAAACTTGCTTCATTTTAATTTAATCAAACGGTTTCGTGACTAGAGGCAACGAACTGTAAGTAAGGAGCGACTCGGCCCAATAGCAACCGAAATTCTAAAAAACAGAATTTCAATAACAATTGATGCACTAAAAAAAATTGACTTTTGATAATGATAACAATTATATAAAATTTCATAAGTTTGACGTTACCCATCAAAAGCAACAAGCCTGAGAAAATTTG
>JAPEVW010000082.1:592500-612500 GCA_027921565.1 Artemia sinica | reverse complement strand
TATATATATATATATATATATATATATATATATATATATATATATATCTATATATATATATATATATATATATATATATATATATATATATATATATATATATATATATATATATATATATATATATATATATATATATTCTATATATATATATATAGTATATATATATATATATATATATATATATTATATATAGATATATATATATATATATATATATATATATATAGATATATATATATATATATATATATATATATATATATATATATATATATATATATATATATATATATATATATATATATATATATATATATATATATATATATATATATATATATATTATATATATAATATATATATATATATATATATATATATATATATATATATATATATATATATATATAGATATATATATATATCTATATATATATATATATATATATATATATATATATATATATATATAATATACATATATATATATATATATATATATATATATATATATATATATATATATGTATATATATATATATATATGTATATCTATATATATATATATATATATATATATATATATATATATATATATATCCTATATATATATATATATATATATATATATATATATATATATATATATATATATATATATCTATATATATATATATATATATATAGTATATATATAAATAGTCTATTATAAATATATATATATATTTGTGTAAACTCTTTTAAAAATTTCTCCAAATCAAAATAACAAAATTATGAATCTGCTTTTGGACGAAAATTTTTCGATTAGTGGCCAGATCCATGTCAAAATTGCCCTCACTTTCCTTTGTAATATGATTAATGGAAAAACTTTTTGCAAAAAATAAGTTTTTTTCCAAAAAAAGTAAAGAACTCCATTACACCAAAAATGAAAAAAAAAAAATAGAATCAAATAATCTACCAAGCATACAACTACCACAAATCAGTATCAATGAATAAATGAAACCCAAAACAAACAGAAATTAAAAGAAGTCAAACTCAAAACGAACAGAAATTAAACTGTGTAGAGTTCTGAACCCTATGCTTTCTAAAGGCTTGAACATAATTTGTACCTTACTGAAAAAATTCAAAGGAATTTACTGAAAAATGTGCATTGTCAGTTTAATATACATATGCTTAAAATCTTAATCATTTTTTTTATTTCTTAAAGTTATAAAAGTGAAAACATTAAAAAAAAATTCTTTCTTATTTTTGTTTCTAAAGGTTCAACTAAGAGGGGTTTTGATTAATATTTTTTGTCCTGTACATTTAAAGGTGAAAAAAGACAAATTTAAAACCCAATAATTTGAAAACTGCATCTGGGATCTTTTTTCGGTGAAATTGAGCGTGCCACAACCTTGTTGAGTATTTTAGCAAAGTACCCATATTTTTTACATTTAATTCGGGATTTTATTAGTTTGAACTTTCAACTTTTTGTTTATTGTCATGGGGACTCGTATAGGGTACATGTATTTTTAATCACGTTTTGAAACAGAATAGGATATAGGTATTTGGTAAAATCAAACTTAAAAATGATTTACGTCTCAACGATTTAAGGAATTCGAAATCAAACATATTGAAAATCGCTAAAATGGGGTAACCCTTTATCCCAAAAGTGAAAAAATGCAAATTTTAAATCCAATAATTTGATAACACCTCTGAGACCTTTTTACCATAGCCTGGGAAAACCCCAAAATATGAATAAATCAAATCCAAATCTTATTTTAGAATGCTCAAACAATTTTTGATAATAACTTAAGGGTTTCAACAAAATTGACTCAACAAAAAGAAGGGTTTAACAAATTAAACTAACAGCTGAAATTACTGCAAATAAATAAATCATATTATGTATGATAGACTTAGAAGTCCTGGCAGAAAAACTTCTTTATTTCCTTTAATTTGCTTTAATTATTTAAAATAATTTAATTACTATTTCCTTTAGTACGGTATACATACTTTGTTTGGAGATAATGGGCCTTTGTGGTCTGATTAAAAAAGAATGGATAACCTATAAAAGTGAGAGCTGGCGCTAGTGCTGACAAAACAACTATCAACGCCATCTAGCGTTTGGCAACACTTGACTTTTTCAAATTCCTTAATCATTTTTCTGTTAGGAACTGAGACTGAACACTACCATTATTTTACCAATTACACTGATTAAATTTGTTTGTTTTTATCATTACACTGCAAAAATACCAAGTGTAACAAAACGCTAGATGAGGTTGATAGTTTTTTTTTTTGTCAATACTAGCTCCAGTTACCCATACAAATTACCCATAGTCTTTGGACATTGTTACTGGTGTGATTTTGATGTTGTTGCATTGTCTTTTTTTCTCTCCCTCCTTTTTGAAATTTTCATTATTTTTTATTTATTTGTCTTTGAAAACAGATTTCAAAATGTTAATAAATAGTCACTTATACAATTGTGTGACCTTTACACTGTCAAATCAAAGGTTGTCCCGTTTTTACTTCTTTTTTTAGAGACGGTGTGGTCAAAACAGGAACACAAAACAAGACTACCGTATTTTTAGGGTAGAAAGGCTTTATTTTATTGTCGAAATGTATCATTTTAAAAAAAAAAGATTAAATAAACATATCCGTATCTTCAATTTCTTAACATCAAGTCGACAGTAATCGCAGTGAGGGCAACTGAGCAAATTTTTTAGGCAAACAACAAGTCTATGGTTTAATAAAAATTTCAATTTAAGCCCAATTTTTCGAGGATGCACTTAAATTTTTGACTGCACAAATTCAGACTGCACACACAGGGAAGAAAGGGAAACACTAGTGCTGAAATTGGTCAGAATTTAAAATTCTGATGATAGCTTTAATGATAAATCCAATGAAAAAATCCAACACTTTAATGATAAATCCAATGAAAAGGCTTGGTTTTAGTTAAAATACAGTGCAGCAAAATTCATTATTATCACGAAAATATTTGTCCAAACAGGGAGGATAAAGAGTCGCTCACCGTAATTCGCCAGAATTACCTATTTCACTAAATTATTGAAAAATAATGGTCTAAAAATGAATCTCTAATTTCACACACCCACCCCTCCTCCCCAATCCACTAAAATTAGGGTTTGTGTGCCCCTATGACTGCAAATATAATTTTCAAATTGTGCAAAATTAAAAAAAAATGTTTATATGTATTTATGATACTTTCCATGAGTGTGAAATTTCGGGAGGGGGGGGGGGGTCAAATTGGCTAACCCCCTCTCCCTGGATCTGGCCCTAATTATAACCCTAATCAGACCACTTGATGGTGGAAAAATAATACTTAAGAGAAATACTGGGGGGAGTAGAATTGAACCTAAAAACAAGCCTAAGTTACCCTGTGTAAGAGGGTTTTACACAGAAATAGAGAATAAGAGTGCAGCCTAAAAACCGAAAGGGTGATGAGAAGGAACCGAATTCTCCTATGTCAATACTGAATAAACAAAAACAAACCTGTCTTAAAACTGAAGGACTTCCACACAAGCAGGAATTTATCTTCTGCATATAACATGGGAGGAAGAACCAAAAAAAAAGAACACAAATTAGGCCCTTGCAAATCAATAAACTGTGAAAAGAAACTATTGAATTTAGCTAGTCTGTTTTAATTATAGGACCAAATACAATAGCTTAAAATGAAGCTATATTTTCGTTTTTTTTCAATCAAAAGTATCGTTTGTTTATAAAAACAAAAGGAAAAAAGATATAGTTTAAATTTAATATTGTCAGAGTCAACAAACTAACATTGGCTAAGTAAAGAGCATTTCCCATGTTTTTTCAGCCATTTTTCAAACAAGGGGGAGTTTTAAAAAGCTTGGAAGGGGCCTTGTTTGATTGGAAATTGAAAGTCCTAATACCCTTTTAATGGCTGTAAGTGATTGGAGGGCAACGGACCCCTTCCCATGACCCATTTGTCCCTGCAGTAACTAGACCCCTCATGGTTTCAGATTAAAATTTTCAGGTAGTTATTTCACTCAAAACGATCAAAACACCCAAAAAATGTGCCTCAAGAGGGGATATCCCTGCAACTCAAGGGTGTAGATCCAGAATTATGTAAAATATGTAAGACTAGAGGTAGAAATTAGGCCCATGTTTCCCCAAATCCCAAACACTACATTTACACCAGGCATTACCAATGGCAACCAAATCATAAAATCAAGATGCCAATTTGGCGCAGAATAGTCAAAAGATCCCTCTTGTTCCAGGGGCAAGGGTCCTTAATTATAGAAATGGTCCTATTTTGAAGATAAGTTTTAGAAGAAAGGTAGGCATGTTGCACCTTGTTTGAATTTTAATCATGCATGGATTTTTTTTATTGAATTGTGGACACCATGGCAAAAAAAAAGAGAGACAAACCTTGGCGTAGCCAATGTCTTGTTGGCCTTGATTTTTTTTTTTTCCTCCTAAACTCGAAGTTCTGATCCCCATCGAAAAGCTACCAACTTGATCCCCAAGCTGTGAGACAAAACAGGGCATGCTTGCCAAACTATATATAAAATACGTTAATTTTTAATGAAACATACTGACTGCATGCAATGTCTACAGTCAGGTATAGTCATTTGCCCGTAGGGCCAAACAAGAAAAAAAATACATGCTCTCTTGTGAGTATCTAGAAGCCGAGTGACTTGTCTGATCTTGATAAGAACTTTTACTCACTCTACAGCATTTTATAGTATCAAATCTAAGTTTTCACATTAGCTACTGACTTGCTAGAATTTACCAACACTCAATTATGTACATTAATGTATATAATTGATGTATATGTCAATACATTAAGGTATATATAAATCAAAAATGCAGTTAAAGAGCTCAAGAATAATAAAGCTGCTGGTATCTGTGGCCTAAGTTCCAAACAGCTGAAATTTGCAAGTCCTACAATGCTTATGTTCCTCCACACCCTATTCTCCATACTCTGGCAAACTGAGATAATCCCCGACGATTGGCAGAAGGGTGTCATTATCCGCTTATGAAAGAGGAAAGGCTCTAGAAGCAACTACTCGAACTAAAGTGAAATAACTCTGCTGTCAGTCCCCAGAAAAATTTTCTCTCGGCGACGAGAGCAAGCTGCTTTTATGTAGGACCATTCAACTATCACGCGGATTTTTATGATTCGACTGATAATAGAAAAAAACTACGGAGTTCTGACGTAAATTTTTTTTTGCCTTCTTCGACTTCCGTGCTACGTTCGACTCAGTGAACCAAGAAGCTCTTTGGCGGATTCTAGAATCGACTGGCCTCCCTGAGAGATACTGCAGAATCTTCAAAGCTCTACACCATGGTACAGAGAGCCCTGTTGAAGTCAATGGCTGGCGTGGACTGAAGACAATGGCTGGTGTGCCAATGGCTGGATTGTTCTTCCAAATCATGACAGGAGTGCGTCAATGATGTGCAATAGTCCCAAAGCTCTTCAATGCCATAATAGACCATGGAATGAGAAAGGCACCATAATGTCTCAGTTTTGGGATCAAGTTTGGAGATCATGTCATCTCAGATGCTGATGACCTGGCCATTCTAGCGGACTCCATGGATCAGTTGCTGGGAACGTTTCGGATCTAACAAGAAGAGGTTGCAAATGTGGGACTGCAGATAAACTTGCATAAAACGAAAATTATTGCTATAGACCCGGGACCGTCTTCTCCTGATATCAATTCTCTGGTTAGTTTAGACAGATCAACTAGGATTGGAATTGTCCAATGGTTCACCTACCTGGGCTGTACAATTTCCTCAGATGGATCGCTTCTCCCGACCTGCAAGCAAGGATATCCAAAGCGTCTTCTGCCAAGGGCAGGCTGAACCGTCACCTTTGGCAAAAACCAAACGTCACTCATTCAACTAAACTGCATATTTTCAATGCCCTTGTCAGTTCTATAATGCTTTACAGAGCTGAAACATGGCATACATCAGCCGCAACACTAAAGGCCATCAATGTATTCAAGACGAAGAGCCTGAGACGGATCGAAGGTCTAAGATGGTTTGATTTTATGAGTAATGAGAAGCTGATGCAGCTCACCAAGCAGTCTCGGGTTTCTACCCAAGCAGCTGAGCATACCTTACAATGGTTTAGAAACCTACTTCGAATACCCCTGCACTTACCCACAAAGACGATCTTTGGCTTTGACCTTATGAAAGCTGGTTAGAAGCAACCCCGCGGCCAACCAAAGCCAAAGGAACAATGGTCTGACAGCCTGTTTGTGTTTTTGGCAATGGCAAACATCAGACCAAGCAAAGCACAAACACTTGCACTGGACCAAAGCAGATGGAGGAAGCAGATGTCACTATCTACACCAAGTAGCACCCGGCAGGAGACCTAAGTCAATTATATACATGTATGTATTTTCGAACTTTATTTGCAGTCAAGGTTGCCACGGGTAGTACCAAAGTACTACTTTTAGTACTTTTTGATCAAAGTAGTACTTCTTGAATACTTTCTGCAAAAGCAGTACTTTTTCAATACTTTTTATCAAAAGTAGTACTTTAGACCGAAAAGGGCAATTTTACAAGCAAACTAGGAATCAAAGTTATTTGTGCCATTGCCCATTGGATTTTTCGCTTTCAGTTTCGTAGGGATTTTTAAATCTTATGTAGCGGACTTCGTGAAATCTTTTTGACAGCGCCTCTTGCTCGCGTATATTTAGAATAAATTCATGAATGCGACTTGTTAGAACCGATATTTCAATCTGAGGTAATTTTTGTTTCAAATCCTTAATAACTCCAGAAAAAGTAAAGGTAAAATTCTACTTTAGCTACTTATGACTATCTTGGAAAGGGGTTAGGTTAAGAAAATGAAACTTTCAGGGATGGTTCTACAGGCTAAAGTATGTCCCGGGAAGATATTTTGAAGTACCCACCTCCACTCCTTTAAAGTTGCACAGATAGCCTACTGCCCAGTAGAAGCAGAACATAAACAAATCACTTTTCACTGTATATCCTTTTTTTTTTTTTTTTTTTTTTTTTTTTTTTTAGGGTCTTTGCACCCTACAGTACATGGGTAGCTCTACTACACTACATACTAACCTCAAAAATTTTGAGTATATTGCAGTCCAGCTTCATGGGAAGAATAAATGAAGAATAAATGAATCAATTTTTTATACATCACTGTTCAAATGGGCAGCTCTATGATAGTCTAACCAAAATAAATGTTAAAGGTGCAAATTAGTCCCCCCCCCTCCCTGATAAAAACAACTTATTTCTTACTGCATATTATTCAGTAGATTGAGCTGTAAAGTTGCACAGATACTGTCCAATAGAAACAGGATATAAACAAATTGCAGTAAAGGTCGTGGATCAAAAGGTAGGATATACAGTAAGAAGTGAGTTGCTTACATCCTGCTTCTACTGGGCAGTATCTCTGCAACTTTACAGCCCAATTGACTGAATAATAGATACAGTAGCCTACTAAATTGGTTGTTTTATTAGGGGTAGCTAATCTGCACCTTTACCCAAATCACTTCTTACTGTATGTCATGCTTCCAGTGGTAGGGGTTCTGCACCCTACACTACAGTGGTAACTAATTTGCAAATACACCAAGTAAATGGTAATTGTTTGTTACAAAATTATTGTAAAATGAGAAGTTTTAATTACTAATAACAAATACTCTAGAATTGCATACTTACCTACTTGCCTTTTCTAGGCAATTAGAAGGTAAGCAAAGGCATTTCTTTGCAAGCAAACTGAATTGCCTTTTCTATTACCCTGGCACAGGATTATCAAAATATCCAGTTAAATAGTTTGTCACAAGTCAGATAGTCAGATTATCATAATTCAATTTTATAGTCAATTGCAAGGCTTAGACAATTCAAGCTCTGCAGTTCAAACCCACCGGTAGCATTGCCCCTCAGGTATATGCATTCAGGAGCAGTAACTTTAGAAGGCGTCTCATTTAGAGGAGGCAGTGCTTTTACCAATGATGAAAACTTGGAGGCACCTTATCTGATTACAATGCCTAGAGATGCACACTGCTGCTGCACCTCCTTTAGAGCTGGCATCTCTGACTTTTTGCCACTGCTAACAATACTGCCTCCTCTAAATGAGACGCCTTCTAAAGTTAGTGCTCCTGACTGGGTATATGGCAAGTCTGCACCAGCCATTACCCAAGCAGTTTAAAGGCGGAACCACAGCATAACCAGTAACCTCAGATGAGTGTGCCAGAAGTTGCAAATTACAGGCTGTAATTTGTAACTGGAAGTAATTATTTGTTGCTTTTAATTAATTACTGCCCATCTCTGTGTACCCATATATAGGGAACAGCCAAACCTTTATTTCTTTTTAATTTTCCAATTGTTTTACTTTTGGCAACCAAATTCTTAGATGGTTGGCTAAAGCCATGTTAAGTAATAAAAAACACTTGTGGAGGGGAAAAATCACTACTGCTTGTTCTTTAGCTGAGCCAAAGGTGAATAAAGAGAGGCTGGTGTACCCTTGATGAGTAAAGTATCCCAGTGGGAGCTAGTACCAGATCATTGGGGAGTAGTCAAATCCTTTTAGTCATATCTCTCTCTCTCTTGTGGGGTCATAGTCCCCCAAGAACTGGCATCTTTGAACAAAACTTATGATCAAGTCTTACCTTGTCTTACCCTTGTCAAGTCACTACATAGAGTAGCTTATTAGTGTAATAAGCTATTAGTGTAATAAGACAAGATAACTTTATTTAACAAACAAATTATATGAATAAATTATTTTCTAAAACTGGCCGACGGGGAGCAGGGCTCGATGTGTCGGCCAAAAAAAAAAAAAAAAAAAAAAAAAAAAAAAAAAAAAAAAAAAAAAAAAAAAAAAAAAAAAAAAAAAAAATATTCCGAAATAACAAATAAAGCATATCAATAATGAAAAAAAAGACACACATTGTAGGAGATAACAGAGGAGGCCACCCCAGCGCGAGAACACCACAACAAATTTCATACTAAAATCCAAATTCACCAATCCCAACAACCAGGCAAAGAACAATTTTTGAAATATGTTTTTTCAAAGAAAATTGGCTCTTGAATCTTGGGGACACATCTATTAAATTAAATTTATTTGCAATATGAGGGATCTGGTATCTGATTGAGAATCTAGCTCTTTCAGATTAATTGGGGGAAGGCGATACTTCTTGGAGCGGACGTGGTGGGCAGGAGAAATGGGAGTCTCAATTTTCCCCAGATCATGGAAATAATTTGCCGAAGATTGGATATCATAATACCACATTGCTGTATGCAGGTCTTTCAGTTGTTTGAGATTAAGTATATTGAGAACAAGATATAAAGTTTAGGTTTCTGAAAGATTTTGAAGCCTCACTGGGCGATGAACAAAAGTACCCAGGATTCTAACCGCCTTATTTTGAATTATCTGAAGAGGTTGGAGATGGACCATAAATGTGTTGAGGTATATTACAGGGCAATATTTAAAATATGATTCAATTAGAGAATGATATAAAATTTTAAGGATGGAAAAAGGAAATACATGTTTCATTCTATGAAGACAACCTAAGTTATGGGCAAGTTTCAATCTCAAATGATCAGAATGCTTACGGAAAGATAAAAGCTCATCAAGAATAATCCCAAGGTAACGAAATGAATTTACTCTTTTTATCCTACTTTGATTTACAATTAATCATCTATGGTAATTTTATCTACTGCCCGCTGTGACCGCCCAAAAAATCATGAATTCAGTTTTAGAAAAGTTCGGAGCCAGGTAGTTACATGCAAACCATTTATTCAAAGAATTCATTGCTGTCACCATTTTCTCAGCCAACAAAGATGGGGTTTTAGCTTTTACTGTCACCGCCGTATCATCTGCAAAAATTACTGCTAAAACTACTATCTTGGGGTAAACACCTCGAAAGGTCAGTTTCGAAGCTGTAGTTTACTGTATTGTTCAGTAATGATATCAAACTGACAAGTTTAGCGTTTCGTTGCTTTGAAATTTTGAACTGAATCTGATCCTTAAGGGACACCATGACATTCTTCAGATTAGCATAGGTGATGCCACCAAAACATCAAGTGACAATCAAACTGAAAAAAATTGTCAAAAATAGACAAATTATATAACCGCCGTTACAATTAAAGGTCATATCTGATATTTTCACATTTCTGAATTAATTGCCAAAACCGTTTCCTAAGTGCTCCTCAAAGCGAGGAGGAGGCACAAAGTGTGATTGAATTATTGCCTTACTAATCCGCCTTTTGAGATGAGCTTAGCAAACCATTGTTAGCAAATATTTCAGAAGTTTTAAAAACATCAGATACGAATTTTTGCCGTAACAGCGACAATACACAAAATATAATTTTGTGTAAATTTCATAAAAATTTTGCGATTTGGGTAGGACAGTACCAAACGCTTTTAACTCGTACATTTGACATCTAAGCACTTTATTTGTTAACATTAAATAAGTATTACAATGTGGTGTCAATTCACGGAAATGAATGGGAGGGGGGAGGCAAAATGCATTTTCTAAGATCTTCAAACATTCATCCACTAGGTCCACACTCCATCCAGCCATTTCAAGGATTTTAAGACTGGATAGTAATGATAACTCGGATCAATATACACACAAATGAGCCCCAATCAATCACCACAAAATTTGGGTTTCAATATACGACAAACATTCATTGACCAGGTCGGCACACCATCCAGTCATTTCAAGGACTTTTGATACATTTTCCGGGTAGTCTAGAAGATAAGAGCCAAAGTTGTACAGACGTAAATGTGAAACACACTCCACAATCCATTTTCGGTCAATAAATAGTATCCCTTCTCGGTTAAATCTGAAAAAAAAAAAAAAATTTAAGCTTTACTTACACTCTGATGTAGATACACATTGCTGGTTTATAAATTTCAAGTGCCCTTTCAGAGCCCGCACTGAAATACCCCTCCCTCAACACAGTATTTTTTTTATTTTAAATTAACTTTCTTCCTGTATTTTTAGCTAGTTTTGTCGTATTTAGCTAACTTTTTCTTTTTTTCCTTTATATTTTTATACATTTCCTTTATTTCACCTTCTTGATGTTATTTCGTTTCTAAATATCTAGAATGTCCATCCAAAATGCCCTTTCAGAAGCCATGTTAAAATAACCCTCCTTCTGCACATTTTAATTAATTTTTGTAGTACCTATCCCCTTCATCTCTTTCTTTTTATATTTTACATATCTTTTTTTTTTAGTGTTACCTTCTTCGCATGTTATTTTGTTTCAAAATATTTGCAATATCCATTTGGAATACTTGTTCAGAGCCCAAGCTGAAATACCCCTTCTTCAACACAACAGTTTTTAATTTCAAATGACATTCCTTTCCGTAATTAGTTAAGATTAAGAAAAAAGAGCATAAAATTAGGAAAGGAGAGGAACTAAAGAAAGAATAGAGAGAAGGGGATATTAAGACCTTATGGCGTATAGTTATGAAATCTTTCAGAGGAATAGAGGTTTATGATGGTATACCAGCAGTGGATTCTTGGTCTACATATTTAGAAGAGAGAAAACGAAGTGATAAGGGACCAAGGAAGAACTAGTTTGAGTGTAGATCTGGTATCTGTAATAAGTAATGATAGGCCAATGAAAGAATGTGATTATGATTTTGTTGCTCCCATCCAGGTAAATGAAGTTTGGGAGACAATGAAAAGAATGAGAGGCGGGTCTCCTCCAGGTATAGATGGGACTCCAGGCACACTTGGAAGTGGGGGCCTGTGTGGTTGCTGCTGGTTATAGCAGGGACATTTTCTAGTGTATTGAATAGTGCAGAATGGCCTTTGTCTTGGGCTAAGTCTATTGTAGTGCCGTTATTTAAAAAGGGGGATAGATTTGATCATGGGAATTATAGAGGTATAAGCCTATGTAATATGCTTAGTGAGGTTTTCACTAAGATATTACGTTGGACAATAAATAGTTGGATAAACCAAAATAGAAATTTATCTGATTCGCAGGCAGGGTTCAGAAAAGGCTATAGTTCTATAAACCAATTTTTTTATTTTATTAGGGATGATTAGGAAATAAATTAGGGAAGAGGACAGACTATTTTGTTGCCTTTTTGGATTTAAAAGAAGTTTTTGATAGAGTGGATAGCTTAATGATAATGAGAAGCTTAATGATAGAGTCGTTGTTAGCCATAGGGCTAACAAGGTACTTGTTAAGATTATAGCATCTATGTATAATACAGTTAAGATTGAAGTACGGGTAGGTAAGGATTTTTTAGAGTTATTAGGAGTAGAGATGGTGTTAAGCAAAGATGTACAATTTTCCCAAGGCTATTTTCATTGTATATTAATGATTTTGAAGAATATTTGATAGGTAGAGGCACCCAATAATTAGTCTTTCAAATGCAAGTGTTCGTGCACTACTTTTTGCGGACGAACTAGCACTAGTAGCAGAAAGTAAAAACATTTGTAGCAACTACTAGATCTAGCATCTTCTTATTTTAGGAATGAGAGACAAGTATTGAACGTAAAGAAGTCGGTAGTTATGGTTTTTAGGAAAAATGGAGAACAGATTTGCAGTGTCAGTTTACGTATGAAGGTAGGACACTAGACGACTAGATTAATTTCAGTACTTAGGTTGTATGCCATCGTCAGGTGGGAAGTGGAATAAATATTTAAAGATGGTAGAAAGTAAGGGAAATAGACTACTAGGGTGTTAAGTAACAGTAGTATTAAAGAAAATAGGGATGTAGGATTTCATAAGGGGGAAAATTTAGAAAGAATCCAGTTGATGTATTTTAAGTGTATGTTTGGCCTTGATAATAAGTTTAACAGGTTAGTGCTGAGAGGGGATATAGTAGTAAAATATATGAGACATACTAGGCTAAGGCTAGGTAATTGTTGAAATGAGGGAAAGAGGATAGGAGGGATGGCAGAGACTATCTAGGTTAGTTGCTACTAGGTTAGATACTCAGGAAGTTCAGGTTTGGCAAGCTGAGAAGGCCGCCTCACCGTCCCTGGGGCTATATGCGGACGTCAAAGAGAACTGTGGCGAAGAAATCTATCTAAAAATGGGATTAAGTCCGGAAGATTTAATATAGGTGATGTCTGTGAGGGGGAATTTTATGCCCCTTGGAGAACGAAGGCATTAATTAGGGGGGGGGGCTAGATTAAAGGATGGTCTTTACAGTTACCCTATGTGTGGAGAGATAAATGAGTCTTTGCATGATTTTCTAGGCGAATGTAAGGAATTGAGGGAATTGCGGCTAGAAACATTTGGTAGGGAGGTCGGGGAGAGACTGGATTTCCGAAATTTTGAAAAGTATGTGTTTATATAGATATAGGCTAAATCATATTGAAAAGTTCGTCCAGATAGGTATGAGGCATCGTGACGATTTTCCTGAATAATCAGTTTTAGTGTTTAGTCGGTTTACGTTTTGTTATTGTATTTTTTTTGCTCGTTTGTTGTGTGTCCCAATAGGGTTTTCGTGTGAATAAATCTATCTATGTATCAATTTATCTATGTCTCTATTTTTAGTATACCTCCCTGTTTTCTTTCATTTTATCTTTTTACAGATCTCTTTTTCTTTATTATTCCTTCTTCATATGTTATTTCGTTTCTAAATATTAATCTGGAAAACTCTTTCAGAGCCTGTGCTGAATTACACCTCTCTCAACATAGCGTTTTTAGTATATTTTAAATAGCCTTTCTTTGCGTATTTTAGCTAATTTTGTAGTATCTACCCCTTTTTTTCTTTACTTTTATTATTCTTATACATCTTTTTTTCCTAATTATTACCTCCTTCACATGTCATTCCATTTATGATAATGGTAATAAGCTTAGCTATGGATGTCAGGTTATTTTATTTAGTGATTTTACATTCTGGCAAGAGTCTTGAATTTGAACCTGATGATGACAGGCACAGGTCCTGTCGAAATTATCGTTCCAAGATAACACAATACCTGACATCCATAGCTAAGGTAAGCTTATTACCATTATCATGTATAAGAGTCAGGTTGGCCTCAGAGAATATATTAGTAAGACCTATGGAGGGTATGTGGCCAAGCAAGTCAAAGATCTATCTCTCCTATATAGGAAGAAAGCTAGAATCATTAATCACCAAAAATTCTTACAACAATGTAAGAAACAAGATTTAATTCCACACTCTATGAGACCCAGAGTGAAAATATCTAGTAAGAACTATAAATCTGCTCAACACAAAGCTGGCCTAATCTTTATTAGTCATAAATTAAAGGACCTTCAACAGAGGAGAAACATGGTTTTTCAACAGATCAATACAATTAGACAGCAACTGAGTAATACTCTTAGCCCAGAAGATTTCACTAAGGTTGGCAAGATCCATGACAAAGATTTTAAATTTGTTTTTTTCAATAACCAGGAAAGTACATGTAGACAAGCTAGAAAAACTTAAATTTGAGAAATTTGCTACTAGGGTTACACATAATCCTAGAGTGTCACCAGGTCTCCAGCAGTCATCAATTTAAGTCAACAAACATTTGACCCAAAAGAAATTAGACATTCTTTCAAAAGGATGGAAATTTTATTCCCCCCAAACATTTACCAGTAGAAGAAATCATCTCCCACTGTAGAGTCAGCTTTAATTCTAAACAAGAAAAACAATCAATGTTGATCCACAAGATATTAGAAGCTTGGTTTCTAATACCCTCAGAAAAGCTTTGTCCAAAAAAGAAACATATTGAGGAGAATCTAACAAGAGATGAAATGAAGGTCCTCACAGATCTCAAAAAAGATACCAACATCATAATTACCAAAGCTGATAAAGGTAATACAATAGTAATCCTCAATGAGACCGAGTACGTCAGCAAATCATTAAACCTCCTGAATAACAACAAAGTATATGAAAAAGTTAATGTTAATGCTGTAAAGGTTGCTTATGATAATGTCAAAAAAGCTTTGGATAATCTTAGTCTCACAAATAGGATTAATGATCAACTTTATCAGAAACTCATTCCTGTCAGACCGGTCATTCCTAGATTTTATGGTGCACCCAAAATTCACAAACCAGATATTCCCCTTAGACCTATTGTGTCAACAATAGGTTCAGCTACACAAAAGTTGGAAAGGTATTTGGCTGGTATTTTAAGATCCATAACTCTTAGCAGTCAACACACAATAAGAAATACCAAAGAAGCAGTTGAAAGGCTAAAAAGCATCAACATCTTGGATAATACCATGTGCAGTTTTGATGTTGTATCTCTGTTTACTAGCTTTGGAAAATGATGATTCCTGGAAAGAACTGACCAGCTTAGACACCACCGACATCATTATTCTCACGTCTTTAAGTCTGAACAATGCTTACTTCACTTTCAGGCATCAAACCTACAAACAGAAGTGGGGCATACCAATGGGATCAGCCTTGGCACCAGTTCTTAGTGAGGTGTTTCTACAATATATCGAAAATAATATCTTCAAGCAGGACTTCAAGGATCTCCAACTCTACATGAGATATGTAGATGATTGCTTAATAATTTGAATGGGACAGAAGACAAATTAAGATCCTTTCTCAATACTTTTAACCAGCAGGATCCAGATATAAAGTTCACCATTGAACTTGAAAATAACCACAGTTTACCCTTCTTAGATGTTCTCATCACCAAACGGGAAACTAGGTTTGACTTGAGTGTATATAGAAAGCCAACTCATAGTGATAGATATCTGAGATATGACTCTTATAACCACCCAATAATTTAAAAAAAAAAAATCTGTAGTCTATTCGCTGGTTGATAGAGCGTTTATAGTGTGTTCCTCTGATTTGGAGCTGAAGGCTGAACTTGATCATATAAAAGATGTTCTTATAGGCAATAGCTACCCCCAACAAGTCATTGATAAGGTTATCTCCAGGAGAAAGATTAGCACAAAAACCAAGAGCTCCCCTAAGACTGAAGAAGATAAACCCTTTTTGTCATTACCTTATATTAAGGGGATTACTGACATTTTAAGCTCCAAACTCACTAAGCTAGGCTTTAAGGTGTTTTTTCCTTCTGGAATGACCGTCTTCTCCTTCTTAAACAAAGGCAAAGATAAGATCACTTCAGATTCACCAGGAGTATATGAGATTCCTTGCAGTTGTGGTGATACCTATATAGGTCGTACCATGAGATCTCTACATCACCGATTAAAAGAACATGCTGATTCCATTGATGCCTGCCTTAAAAAGACAAAGCTTAAGGAGGAAGATAATTTTTCTGCACTGGCCCATCATATTTTTGAAAACCCTTCTCACTCCCGTTGATTTTGACCAGGCTCAACTTATTGCTATTGTTCCACAACTCTTAAAGCAGAAAATCAGAGAAGCTCTGGAAATTGCTAAAAACAAACCAGCCATTAATAAAGACAATGGAGAGTTCCGCATCAGTGAAATTTGGGAACCCATTACCCATAGGCTAAGAACTCGCAAAAAAACTCCACCCTACTTCTATAGACCCAACCTTTTTGAGATCTACTAGGATAGCGGCCATCAATGCCTCTACCAAAATCCGGGCCATATCACAACAATAATTCCTGGTTCGACTTATTATTAGTGTTGTTCAGTGATTTTAGTTTTATTTTATTTAGTCATTTTATATTCTGGCAAGAGTCTTGAATTTGAACCTGATGATGACAGGCACAGGTCCTGTCGAAATTATCGTTCCAAGATAACACAATACCTGACATCCATAGCTAAGGTAAGCTTATTACCATTATCATGTATAAGAGTCAGGTTGGCCTCAGAGAATATATGTCATTCCATTTCTAAATATTTAGAATGTAAATTTGAATGCTTTTTTAAGGGCCCGCTTAAGAAATGCCGCCTTTATTGTGTCTTGTAAGATCAGATCGAAAAATAATTTTTTATATGTTCTAAGCTACATATTCTGCAAATCAAACTGCATATGCTTCAAACTACAACTTTGACTGCAGCAACTTAAAACTAGTTTATTATACACAGTCCTTTGATTTTGGATGACTATGATCTACAAACTTGAGAACAGAGTGCTATATCTAATAAACTTCAAACTGCAACCTGATGCTGCAGCTACCAAATAATGTGTCTATTTTATATACCGCTTGGAATATGACGACTAAACTCTTCAAACTTTTCGTAGCATGAAATGCTACGATAAACTTAAAACTATTTAAGTTTTAAACCACAACTAGTACTTAAGTTTTTTTATGTTTGATGATTTCGAAAGACTGCGCACTTAAAACTCCCAAGAAAAACGCTAAGTTGATAAGTTTTCAACTCAAACTTCTTACCACAGCTACTTAAAGATTCATGGTCTGAAATAATTTTTTAATTCCAGGCAACTACGTTCTACAAACACTTACATAAAACGATACGTTTAACAAACTTCTAACTACACAAGCTTTAAACAGGAAGTACTAAATACATCTACCTAAAACTTTATAATTTACGACAATATTTTGACTGTAGATGACTGCAATCTTTTAACTTCCCAACAAAAATTAAGTCCAATAAGCATCGAACTACAGCTCCAAACTCCAAAGTCCGAACAATGAATTTAAAATGTAAGCTTAAAAGATTATTGACTTTACAAAATATTTCGGCTTTCGACAAACTGCTATATAAATTCCTAGATAAAACACAAAGTCTGGTAAGCTCCAAACCTCAAGCTGCGTAAAATACAAACTGCATCTTCTCAAACTTGTTTATTTTAAACAAATTGACTGTAGACAACTACACATTCCAAACCCAACTAAACATTCCGAAGCCACCCTACGATACAACAATTCGTCTGATCGGTCCCTTTGTAAATCCAAGACACGTCTTTACCTCTAATCATTTCAACATATTTCTGAGACTCATCCATTTCCATTATAACAGCCTGTCGAATTCCTAATGGTTTGAGTTCATTCAAGTTTTCGACAGTAGTCCCTCCACATGAACAAATTATGTCCTGAAAACAAATATATTTAAAAAACTGAAATCAGAATAAATACAAATTATGGTAACCGGCTGAAGTTTATTTGTGGGCTCAACATAAAAAAGAAGAAGAATAAATGATGTTCCGCATCCAAATCAAATGAGTGAAAGATAAGCTAAAATAGATATATCTACAATAATAAGTTTAAAAGTATTGAGGGCTCCAAGTACACTAAAAAAAAAACTTCAGCTGCTCACATAAGACAGATCTGTTCACCTCAAACATGGTCAAATAATGTCGTGTAAACAAATCAAAAGAGCAAAATAAAAGCAAAAATAAACACAAATTATTATTATAGGTATAAATTGGATTACATTTTCATTTCAACAGTAGAAATATTTACTGCACAGAGGGACCCAAATAATAAAAAAAAAAGAGAAAAAGAAAAACAAGAGCTGTTCGTATAAGCCAGATCTGTTTAACTTGGACACGGGCAAATCAATTCCTATAATAAACAAAACATTAGCAAATTAGCGAAACAAAGTAATGGTTTGAGTTCATTCAAGTTTTCGACAGTAGTCCCTCCACATGAACAAATTATGTCCTGAAAACAAATATATTTAAAAAACTGAAATCAGAATAAATACAAATTGTGGTAACCGGCTGAAGTTTATTTGTGGGCTCAACATAAAAAAGAAGAAGAATAAATGATGTTCCGCATCCAAATCAAATGAGTGAAAGATAAGCTAAAATAGATATATCTACAATAATAAGTTTAAAAGTATTGAGGGCTCCAAGTACACTAAAAAAAAAAACTTCAGCTGCTCACATAAGCCAGATCTGTTCACCTCAAACATGGTCAAATAATGTCGTGTAAACAAATCAAAAGAGCAAAATAAAAGCAAAAATAAACACAAATTATTATTATAGGTATAAAATTGGATTACATTTTCATTTCAACAGTAGAAATATTTACTGCACAGAGGGACCCAAATAATAAAAAAAAGAGAAAAAGAAAAACAAGAGCTGTTCGTATAAGCCAGATCTGTTTAACTTGGACACGGGCAAATCAATTCCTATAATTAACAAAACATTAGCAAATTAGCGAAACAAAGTAAAAAGTAAATATAAATATAATAATAGGTTTAAGTAAATTAAAGGCTCTGCGTAAATCTGATTTCAAATATTGTGTTGTGACCGAGAGTTCTAGGACAAGAACCAGAACTATTTCTAGGAAAAGGAACAGCGGTTGTGACATGTATGTATAAATGTTATGACATCATTTTATCAAATAATGAAATTCTGACCGCCAGTGGCCAAAATCATGAGCAATGAATTTATCGGTACATCCAACTTGCACCTGTCTTCATTAGCACGCAGTTAAGAACAAAGTTGAGAGGTGGCTAACCAAGAGGAGTGGTTAGGTCATTCGACTTAATCCTTTTCAAGATGGATTAAGCCTGTGAATTTCAATAAATGCTATCTTTTATGAAAAATTATAGTACTAGTTCTTCTTATATAATTGATTTTGTGTCGGAATACAATAGTCGCTAATGTTGCAACTGCTCTGCAGTTCCCTTAGTCCCCCCTCTCCCCCAAAAAAAAACCTTTCCCATTTTCTCAATTTTACCTTGATCTTTAATAATTAATATAGAGCATTCTTATATATATTAAATAAAAAAACAAGTTTTTTTTAACTGAAAGTAAGGAACGACGTTTAAAACTTAAAACGAACAGAAATTATTCCGCATATGAAAGGGGCTGTCCCCTCCTCAACCCCTTGCTCTTTACGCTAAAGTTTTTTATTGTTTAAAAAATAAGAGTTGTGAGAAATTCAAACTTTAGCGTAAAGAGCAAGGCTTTGAGTAGGGGACAGCCCCTTTCATATACGGAATAATTTCTGTTCGTTTTAAGTTTTAACATCGTTCCTTACTTTCAGTTAAAAAAACTTGTTTTTTTTAATTTGATTTTTGAACGTGTTTGAATTAATACAGGTTTCAATTTTGGCTCACCGTACATGAATAATTAAAACAAAATTTGCAGAGCAATTTTACTTTTATTTGGTTAAATGGCTTTCTCGAAACTTGTTTCATTTTATTTACGAACGTTTTTTATCAGTAATAAATATACGTAACGTACGAATTAACTTACGTAACGAACTTCTATATTCATATA